>PVJA010015396.1:0-45392 GCA_004027025.1 Myocastor coypus | reverse complement strand
TTGATATGTACTGCTCCTGGTGTAAACTCAGTTACTGTCATTCTCTCAAGAGTAGTACTTGAAAATAAGAGACTGGGCCAAAAACCATATTCTTGACAGGCTACAATTTTGTATTTCCTTGAATTTCCAAATATCTGTGTCAAAATTGTGTAACTGCTTATATCATATTGTATGGAAAGTTATTAGAATATCAATGATGGTCAGATAGGCATTTTGGTTTTTTCCAAGATTTGGCTATTGCAAATTGGGCTGCTATAAACATAGGTGCACAAATATCGCTATGGTATGATGTTTGCAGTTCTTCTGGGAAAATTCCCAGGAGGGGGATAGCTGGATTGAATGGAACTTCCAATTCTAGTTTTTTAAGGATCCTCTACACTGCTTTCCATAATGGTTGCACCAATCTGCATTCCCACCAGCAGTGGAGAAGTGTTCCTTTTTCCCCACAGCCTCTCCAGCATTTGTTGCTGGTTGATTTCTTTATGATAGCCATCCTTACTGGGGTGAGATGGTATCTAAGTGTTTTAATTTGCGTTTCACGGATGGCTAGCGATGTGGAGTATTTCTTCATGTATTTGTAGGCTTGCTGAATTTTTTTCTCTGAGAAGTGAATGTTCATCTCAACTTCCCATTTCTGGATTTGGTTTTTGATTTTTGGGACCCTAATGGTTTTTAGTTCTTTATAGACTCTAGATAGAAGAACTTTACCTGAATACTTATTAGTTAAAACCTTTTTGAAATGTGTGGGTTGTTTTTTCATTCTGTTGGTAATTTCTTTTAACTTCTTAGCCAGAGGAGGTCCCATTTGTTGATGTCTTCAAGTGTTCAATGCTCATTTTGATTTTTGCCCATGAACTTTTTGCCTACTCCGATGTCTTCAAGATTTTCTCCCACTTTCTCTTCCAGGAAATTTAGTGTTTCTCTTTTAATATTTAGATCTTTAATCCATTTTGACTTTAGTTTAGTGCATGGTAATAGACTTTGGTCATGTTTTAGTTTTTGGCATGTAGAGAGCCAGGTTTTACAGCACCATTTGTTAAAGAGGCTATCTTTTTTCCAGTAAGTGTGTTTGGCCCTTTTGTCTATGATAAAATTGCTGAGTATGTTTGTATTTGTTTTTGCTTGCATTTTTTTCAGTGTTTACAGATACATTGTTAATTTTGTATAACAGTTGTCATATTATATACTCAGTATGGACTTTGATTTTTCACTTTATAAATGCCTTTTATATGTTCAATAATTTCCATGTGATATTAACAAATTGGAAAGCTTATATATATTCCATTGTGTACTGCAAATATTTTTGCCTATTATAGTAAACAGTACAATTATCTTCTCCCTCTAGGGGATATTTTATTATGTATGTTAATTTCTTAGGAAATGTTTACAGAAGTAAGATTATTAGACATTAACGCTGCGTGTGGTGGCGTACATCTGTAATCCTGACACTTTGGTGGCTGAGGCCAGTGGATCATTGAGAGCTCAAAATGAGCCTGAAGTACAAAGTGAAGTTAAGGCCAGCCTAAACTCTGTAACAAAATTCTATTTATAGAAGACACACACACACACACACAAAAAAAAAACAGATTACAAGTATTTAAAAATTCCATTCACTTAATGGTTATTCATACATATCTTTGAGTTTGTTTATAAGTCTTCATTATTTATCTGAAACAATATTTGGTTATTCAGGTTTTCCTAGAATTCAGAGATAATTAGATTCAGAATAAATATATTGTGGTATAATTTTTAATCTCTCCATCTTTTCTTTATTGTATTTTTCACTCATCTTTTGCTCCTTATATCCACTTTTCCAATATCTTATCCATTACTCCTTTTTGGCCACTTATCTTTTTCATAAATATCATTTAAATATGTAGAAATATGTTCAAGTATTACTCATGCAATTTGATTTTTGTTCATCAATTCTTTGCCTATACCTATGTCTTCAAGATTTCCTCTTACTTTTTCTAGCAGGGGATTTAATGTTTCTTTTCTTTTTCTATCTTTTTGAGACAGAGTCTCATTATGTAGTTTAGGCTGGCCTTGAGCTCACTTTTGTAGCCCAGGCTGGTCTCGAACTCACACTGATCCTCCTGCCTCAGCCTCCCAAGTGCTGGGATTACAAGAGTGAGCCACCACGCCCGGCCTAATGTTTCTTTTTTAATGTCTAGCTCTTTAATTCATTTTTACTTTAGTTTGGTGCATGGTGATAGACCTGGATCAAGTTTTAGTTTTCGGCATGTAGAGATCCAGTTTTTTCAGCATTATTTGTTAAAGAGGCTGTCTTTTTTTTCAGTAAGCATGTTGAGCCAATTTGTCAAAGATAAGGTGTCTAAGTGTGTTTGTAGTTGCTTCTGCATTTTCACATCTGTTCCGTTGTTCCTCAGGTCTATTTTTTGCCAATACCACACTGATTCTTTCACAGTAGCTTTGTACTATAATTTCAACTCAAGAATTCTAACACCTCTTGCCTTGTCTTTGTACTCTGCTCTATACTTGTCTTGATTTGATAATTTTTGAGAAGAAAGCTGACATTATTGGTTTTCCTTTAAATGCTATCTGTTCATTTTCTCCAGTGGCTTATAGTATATTGTTCTTGTGTTCGATTTCTGGGATCGTGACTTTTAAAAGTTTGGGTATGTTTTTAATTGGGTTGATGTTATTTGGAGTTCTATACAATTCAGTTACCTGAAAGTCAGATTATTTCCCCATATTTGGGAAGTTCTGTGGTATTAATTCTGCCCATATCCTTTTCATGTTATTTGCATTGACTCTTTCTTTCTTATCGATGCCTATTAGTCTCACGTTGTTCATCTTTGCATCGTCTTGAAGATGGTGACTTTTTTTTCTTGCATCCTAGGTATTTTTAAGAGATGTTACGCTTTCACTAGCTGCAACACTGTCTTCAGGATATGAAACTCTACCTTCACTTTCATTCAAATAATTTTGTGAGCTTGTGACTCAGATTTTTTACTTCCTGTATATCTTTTTGAATCTGCTTCCTGTATTTTGCTTCTTTCCTATATTGGTCTTTCAAGAATTACATCATTTTTCTAATCTCCTCTATTTTTTATCAGTGTCTTCTTTAGAAGCACTTTGTAATTCTTTCATTATGGTTATTATTTCTTTTATTTTACTTCAGAGATCATTTCTGATCTGATTTCCTCTATACTTTTCTACAGTTGTTTCTTTATTTCAGGGCTATTACTTCAGAGATTTCAGCGGTGAAATTCTTAGTTTTTCTATGTTACTGCCTCCTGCATTTGTTCTGGGTGGGATGAATGCCTAAGATTGCATTTTGTTCTCTCTCTTTGTCATTTGGTATAGTACTGTCTTCTGACCTTTAGTGTAGAGCTTTGGTACAATTACAACCTTAGCTCTTACCAAAATTATAACCCAAGAGAGATTATATGATTAATGCAGTTATATTTTTGCATTTACAGAATGAAAATTAGGAACACTAACAAGGAGTAGTGATATTTAGCAGTTGACAAAGTTTTGTAACTAACTGGTTTGTAT
This sequence comes from Myocastor coypus, assembly GCA_004027025.1. Taxonomy (NCBI): domain Eukaryota; kingdom Metazoa; phylum Chordata; class Mammalia; order Rodentia; family Myocastoridae; genus Myocastor; species Myocastor coypus. The sequence goes on along the minus strand of PVJA010015396.1, from coordinate 41,870 downwards.
TTTATTTTATTTTTCTTAAAATTATTTATTTATTCTTATTTCAGAACCTTTATTTGTTTATTCACTCATTTTTATGGCTGGCTTAGTTCGCCTCAAGGGCAGGGCTGGCGCAGCATGTGGTGCCGGGTGGTCCCTGAAGCCGCCCAAGCTTTCCCAAGCAGGCGTTTTAGACCACTGAGCCATCCCGCCAGGCCCCTAACTGGTTTGTATTTTAGTCAGTAAGAGCAAACATTACTTCTGTGTAGCTAAGAAGATATTAAATTGGGAATTTGTATTTAAGTTAGTTCTCCTTAGTTCTGTCTAAGCATCTCCCCTTGATGTACCTTGGGTCTTCCAGGAAGGCAAGTTCAGCTAGTTAACCGTTGTCCCTTGTGTAGATGAAGAGAAAAAGTGAGAAGACACTCTCATAGATCTGGGCCTAACAAAGTGTTTTAGCTTAGTGGGTCTGCATCTACCAAGTTAGGTCTTATCCAGATGTAGTTGGCTTGGGTCTGGCTGCTGTATTCAGCTTTCTGCTGCAACCTGTGGACGTGAACCTGCTTTGCCCCTCTGGTAAGTTGTTCTGCTCCTGGATTTTCTGGGTGGTTCTGGCACCTAGCCTTTCTACAGGGACTTGAGTTACAGACTTTCACACCAAGTCTGTTGGATGGACTTGGTTTCCATGAGTGTGGAGATTGTTTCCCACATGCTGGGTGTGGGCTGGAGCTGGAGGGGTCTAGCCAGTGCTGTGGAAGGTCTCTGATGCACACCTGGCCTGTGCTGCATCTGGAGAGGTCAGGCCGGCATGGAGTGTTAGGTCTCACACACACACCAGGACTGGCCTGGGTCTGGAGGAGTCTGGTGGGCAAGGAGCAGAAAGTCTCTCCTATATCTGAGTTTATAGCAGTGCAATTAATCATAGCAAAATTTTAGAAATATCCAAAATGTCCATTACCTGAGAAATGAATGAAAAAGATGTGGTATTTGCATATCCTGGAGCACTACTCATGTATAAAGAAAGGCAAACTCAAAGTCTTTATAGGTATGTGGATGTAACTTTAGGCAATATTTGTAAGTGAAATAAATCTGATGCACATGTGTAAATATCTATTGTCTCCCTGGTGTAAAAACCTTAAGAAATAAATAAAACCAGAAAGATATCATAGATATAGTAAAATGCAAAGAAACTGTATTTAAGTGTTAAACAATAAAGATGAAGAAAAGGAGAAAATTCAGAGAAAATGGAAGGAAGAAAACCATGCAAATATATATATATATATATATATATATATATATATATATATATGTGTGTATATATATATATATACATATATATATGTATATATACATATACATATATATATATACATAAATATATATATATACATATACATATATATGTTGAAATGATTGTACTAATAATTTTTTTTGTCTTTTTGAGACAGGGTCTCATTATGCAGTTGAGGGTGGCCTTGAGCTCACTTTTGTAGCCCAGGCTGCTCTCGAACTTGCACGAATCCTCCTGCCTCAGCTTTAATTATATTAAATTTAAAAAGAATAATTCCTAGTTAACTTTTTTATAAGACTGAAACTTGAGAAAGTGCATTTGAGTCCTCAAAAGTGAATTATGTTAAATGTATACATAATTATCCTGATTTGTCTATGCTTTTTTAGTAGTTCATAGAGAAATTCATTTGTTATGATGAATAAATTAATTCATGTTAGTAAGTTTTTATTTATTTATTTATTTATTTTTGCAGAACCAGGAATTGAGCTCTGGTCCTTGTGCTTGCCAGACAAGCATTTATTCTACTGAACTATCTCCCTAGCCCCTAGTCAGTTCTTTTATGTTGCCTCTGTTGATGACATTTTACATATAGAAGGCCAATGTAAAAGTCAGCTAATTGAAGAAAAAATTGTAAAATTTTCCTTAGGAATTTGTTGGTAGAACACTTTATTTGAGTATAGTAGATAATGTAGCATATCAAGATAATAATATATTTTTCTTTTTTTTTACAAGATATTATTTTAATTAATCAGTTATGCAATTTATATTCTATTGACCCTAGTCCTCAATCTAAGTGTTTCTCCTGTTTTAACTTTAAGCATTTGGGAAATTACTGAATTTTTCAAAATATTTTCATCTATATATTGATCATAGGACCACAATTGTTATTTTTCACTAGAGATGACTCCTTTTGAGTCCTTTATATTACTGAATTAATCAGCATCATTAATATTTATTGATTACTTCCTTTTCAAACTTTAGTTCCCTTCTGATTCTACTGCATAATATTCTGGATTTGTACACATTCTGTCTTTTTTCACACTTTTAACCATTATTTTTATAGATGATTTCCACTCTCCTTCATTGCTGTAATGTCTTATTACTTATATCCCCCACTTAAATTTGTGTTCTTCAACAGCCCATCAATGGTACTCTTCTTCACTCTCTGCAGCTGTGTCTCAGCTTTCTTATAACATTTCTGTAATGGCACAAGCCAGTGTGCATATTTAATAATCCTCATCTTGGGGATTCAAATGAATATGTAAGCTATGCCTTAGATATAACTTCTTGTATACTGAGCAAATATTCATCACCATTCCCTAAACCAAATTCTTTCTTTTTAATTTCATTCACTATTACCCCAAGATTATAAGCTTTTTACATTTTTTCTCCTTGATTCATTAAAACATGCGAAAATCAACAGCAGATTCAGCATTGTAATTTTTAAGTCCCTTCCCATATTTGCTGCTATGTTATTTTTCTATTGCTATTATGACAATTAATAAAACCTCACGGATTTGAAACAATATAATTTTACTATTTTAGAGTTATGGTGGTTAGAAATCCAAACCGAGTCTCATAGGGTCAAAATTGAGGTGTCAGTAAGTCTGTGTCACTTAAGGCTCAAAGACTGAATAAATTTTCCTGGCCTTTCTTGCTGCAAGATAGTATATATGCCTTGACATGTCTCCAAAGCAAGCAATTGCTGGCAGAACATTTTTTCAAATTGTATAGTTTCACAATATCCAATTTCATATAAACTCAAACACACTGGATCTCTTTCACTTTCTAGGGATCTTTTAATGATATTTACATATAATCTAGGGTCATCTTTTTTTAAAATTTTTATTTATTATTTTTATTCTTGTTTCAGAACCTTTGTTTGTTTATTCACTCATTTTTATGGCCAGCTCAGCCTGCCCTGAGGGCAGGGCTGGCGCAGCATGTGGTGCCGGGGATCGAACCGTGGTCCCTGAAGCCGCCCGAGCTTCCCCAAGCAGGCACTTTAGACCACTGAGCCATCCTGCCGGGCCCTAGGGTCATCTTTTAATGTTCATTGAATTGCAACTTTAATTCCATCTTCAACCTTGTTCTCATATGAATTTTAAGACAACATATCCACACTTCCTAGAATTAATGGTATAGATATTTAGAGGATAATATTATTCTGTCTAATATAGTGCCTATATCTCACTATAGTAAATATAGCTTACATTTTGTTTTTACTTTATCCTTGCCATTATGAATTCATTCAAACTTTTGTAACTCATCAGTCATTCTAAACTAGCAACTTTTGTTTTGTATGCATTTTATACCGTACAGTGCATTTAATCTCTATGAATTTTTCTATTCTGCATAATCCTTAGGTCTTTAGAGGTAGGTGCTACAGCACAAAAAAGTCTGACTTCTAAGGTGATTTACTTATTAAATATTGCAGGTGTATGAATATACCCTTTACAATATGGTGATGAGTATAAGTCACCTTTCCCATTGCAAATGTCAGGTACAAAGTATGTCAGTGTACAGAATGCCTGACAGTCACAACTTAAAACAAAAAAAAAAGTTTTATATTGGTTCACAGTTTCAGAGAATGCAGTCCATAGTCAGCTGGCTCCAAGGCAGAGATACAATGGTGGGAGAATACAGTGCAACAGAATTGCTGGCTTTCTTGTGACCAGAAAGTGGAGACTAATAGAAAAACATAAAAGGCATCAGCGAGCAACTGGATATAATTCCCAAAGGCACACCTCTATGAACCTGTTTTCAATTATGTCTCATCTAATATTTTATTCAGGTCTAACCTAACGAGAATGTTAACTCATTGTTGAGAAATATTCCATAGAGATTGGACATTTAACCAAAACCTGAAGTATGACAATAGTAACCAAGATTTACTTTGGTTATTGACAGTGAGGCAGGGCTCAAAGTAAATGTTAAACTGAGGATAAATGTACTCATAAAGATCTTGAAATAAGATAATGAGGCTTGTCACGTTTAACCAACAAAAATGCAAAGATGGTCTTGAGAAGTAAACTTTATTAGAAAGGTTTCTGTTAATGTAACCAAATCTAGAATCATTCTTGTATGAATGTTTAAGATGTGTGTATTTATAATAATTGATCTGACGTTTAGAGTAATTATTAAATACTGTGAATATGTTTTCACTGTATCTACCTTCCTGATTATACAATAACTGGTTACAATATAAACTATTATTTTATTTTTATTTCACAATAGATTTTCTAAAAGTAAATACACTCTGTGAATATTTCTACCTGACTAAATTCCACATACGATGTGAGAAAGTAAAACTTGGTTGGGCAGTGGCAGCAACTGCAATGATGGAATTGCAGTATTAGATTAAAATTGTTTTACCAAAGTATTATTTCATTATTGACACTATTAACAGGATTCTTTATTTCCTCATATAAGAGTAGCCATGCATTACTTTCCTTTGTGTGTTTATCTGACTTACCACTATGGTCTCATGTATAGTGAGACCCTGTAATAAATACATATCTATTAACAGGATTCTTTAGATTCTTTTGTCATAAACATTTTAAAGCATACAAATTCATATTGTTTAAATAGTAACTTCAGTAAAACTGTATTTCTCCTTTGATCTTTTTGTTCATTTGTTTTGTTTTTTTTTGGTGGGACTGGGGTTCAAACTCATGACCTTGCACTTGCCAGGCAGGCAATTGTGCCACGGAGCTATCTCCTCAGCTCCCCTCCTTTGATCTTTTCAAGAATTTAAATTTGTAGAATTAGGAATATGTTATAAAAAGAAGTGTAGCCTCCTCACCCAGAATCATGTTGTGGCTGACTCAATAAAAAATGTGGGCATACAGAAAGAAGCATTAAATTTCAGAATAGCTGTTCTTCACTGAAAGGCCTAAGACATGATTTCCTCACTCTGATTCTATGCTTCTCAGGTCACAAGCAAAAGGATCATGTTAGAATAAGCACTCTTCCCAGGGAATATCATTATTTTTATAGGAAAGTGAAGACTAGCTTTTTAAAAGTGCCAAACCACAGAATCATTTAGCCCAAAGCAATCTGGCCCAGCAAACCTCCTGGCCTTTCAAGCAGCGTGAGCAACGCCATGAGGTTAGATCGACTAAAAAAGCAGTATATGAGGTCTGAAAATAAGATTGTGTCAGAACCTCAGTTTACAAAATTTAACAGACAACTGTTACATTGTCTCAAATCTAAGCAGAATGATTGACTTAAACATAATAACAAATAAAACCCAGAATACCTTAATATATTCCTCAAAATATCCAGAATATACTTTTTTTAAAAAATTGATACAGGGTCTCAGTACACAACACAGACTTCTAGTGATCCTCCAGTCTCAAGTTCCCCAGCACTGGGATTACAGACATGCATCACTGTGCCCAGTTTTGGAACAAAACAGTGCATCAGGTGTTCCTGGGCTAGCAAGGCACAGAGTACCGGAGCTTGAACTTGGGTTCTTTCACTTGTCAGGCAGTCACTTAAACAACAGAGCTATCTCCCTAAGTCCCAGAGTATAATTTTAAAATGCCACTTGTCATCTGGAGGAATAAGAACATCATAACATGAACACTATGATAGACTCCCCATGGCTCCCTGTGCAGAGGTTTTTTTTTTCTCTTTTTCTGCAATGTGATTGTCACCAATAATCAAGAGATAAGGGAGTTCACATACTTCTCCCAGCAGCAAATAGAAGAAGGAGGAGGATGAAGGAGGGTAATTTGTGTGGAGAAAAGGAGTTTTGTTAGCCTCTCCCAATACAGAAAATTGGGTTGTAAGCTCAGTATCTTGCAGAGCATCAATTTTCTGTATTAGTCAGCATTCCTGCTGCTGGATATAATGCCAAGTTGATGCCATTTAAAGGAAAAATTTACTTTCTTTACAGTTTGAGTGATTTAACCACATGCCTGGGTAGTTTCAAAATTGAAACTCCAGTGTGCGCCAAATCGCTCAACAGATTAAAGCACCTGCATAGGCAGATGCAGCAGCCGGGGTTCGATCCCATGCATCCCATGCTGCCCCCCCCCCAGTGCACTGAAACACAATGGAGACTGGGCGTGGTGGCGTGCACCAGCAATCCTAGCACTTGGGTGGCTGAACAAAAGTGAATCACTATGAATCCAATATACGTTGTGAGACGCTGGAGACCCTTACTAAAACATACAAAAACAAAATTGAAACGTCATGGAAGCATGGTGTAGAGGAACAATGTTTCTTACTAGGTAGACTAGGAAGCGCAATGGGTTGGAATGAATGCCAGAGTAACAGACCATGGATCAGATATATATCCCAAGGTCATATCTCCATCACGGATGCAGAAGTGTACTTTGGTAATCCCCTAGAATATTTCCAAGTTAATTAAACTCACGCTTAAGATTAGCTGTCATGGCTGAGGAAAAATCTCCATGGTCTACATGCCTGCATGGCAAGCACAGGGTCAGGTGCACAATCTCCAGTACTACATGATGTGCCACACTGGAACCCCAGGCATGCTGAGCTGGACAGTGATCCCAGGTGTGTTGGAGCATGCCCATAACCCCAGTGCTGGAGAGACTGAAACAGGAGGATCACTGCAAGTCTGAGCTGTAAAATGAGACTGTAACAAGTAAAGAATGAAAGAAATCAATAAATAAAATTAAAAAAAATCACTAACTAGCCAGGCATGGTGGTGCATGCCTATAATCCCAGCACTTGGGAGGCTCAGGCAGGGGGATCAGTGTGAATTCAAGATCAGCCTAAGCTACAAAAATGATCTCAAGGCCAGCCTGAGCTGCATAGCGAGACCCTGTCTCAAAAAGACAAAAAAAAAAAAAAATCACTGACTGTCACAATATTCAAAATTTCCCACTTCATTTACTGCAAAGACTGTATCTGTGTAAAATGTGATCTTATCACATTTGGCAGAACCTGGTGTATCAATGTGGACTATTTTTAATTAAAAATAAGATATTTTGAGTTTCTCATGTGAGAGAAAGGATGCAATAGTTGTTTTTGTTTTTTTGTTTTTTTGTTTTTTTTTTTTTTTGGCAGGACTGGTGTTTGAACTCATAACCTTGCACTTGCCAGGCAGTCATTTTTGCCACAGAGCTATCTCCCCAGCCCCAGCATGCAATAGTTAGATTTGGATGTCTGATATATAACATCTAATAGGATGGTCTCAAAGTACATACATTTTTCTATAAAGTACTCAATTTTATCATTCTTTATGGTAAAGTAATACTCCATTATATATAAATAGCACACAATGCAAACTAAGAACAAAATATAGAGAGCAAAATAAATCACTGATAAGAAGAAATAAGGAAACAGAACTCTTATAAAATGAAAAATTATCAACAAATGGAGGAAGAGTGTCTTAGGTAGTTTTTGCTAGTTGCTGGGACAAATACCTGACACTCAAGATGAAGGAAGGAAAAGTTTATTAGCTCATAGTTACTGGAGGTTTCAGTCCAGATTCACCTGGCCCAAGGCTGAGTGGAGCAGTGCGGAGAGCATCCAGTTCATGGCGGTGGAACAGCAGGAAAATGGTGACAGAGGCAGCCAACCAAACAGGGCAGCAGAGCAACAGCTTAAGTCTGTCCCTCTGTCTCTCTTTATATTTCTATCAGGCTCTCTGCCTTAGGATATCTGCCCTAGGCCACACCCATAGTCCCAGCCCTACTCAGACCGATAATCCCATCAGTACTAAAACACAATCCCAGGGATCATGGATCAAGTCTCAATGTATAGAAGTTCCCTCCCAATGACTACATGAGGCTTTGTGGGGACAACTAGGCTTAAACCATAACAAAGGGGAAATGATGAAGAACAAAAACACTAAGATGTATAAAGTATGTATATATCACCTCTAATGAGGAATGTAATAATTATGTATTGTAAGGGCCTGGGAGATAGCTCAGTGGCACAAGTGCCTGTCTGTCAAGCGCAAGGTTCTGAGTTTGATCCCCAGTAATCCATACTACTACTACTACTACTACTACTACTGCTACTACTACTAGTAGTAGTAGTAGTAGTAATAACATTTTGTAAGCATAAACTGATAAAATTAAAATAGAAAAGCTGGACAAGACCCAAGATTCATTTTAAAATTATGGACGGAGAAAATATGACACACATACGTGTAGAATTCTACTGAACCATACAAATATTGACATCTTATTTATTAGAACATGGATAAAACTAGAAAATATAAAGTGAAGTAGGCCAGGCACAAACACACAAGTACTTTTCAGAATGTATTTTGTACAGAATCTGCAAGATCTCACTACACAATTGGACTCCTAAAGATCCTCCTGTTTTCAGCCTCCCAAGGGCTGGAATTACAGGCACGCACCACCACACCCAGTCTCGATGGCTGCTGCCTCGGTGCACTCTAGGTGCAGGGCTGGCATGGCAGGCAGGGGGTTGAAACTTTAGCCCCTGCATCTACTTAAGCAGGTGCTTTAATCTGCTGAGCTATCAGGCTGGCCCTCCTCAAACACACAAGCACTGAATGATTTCTCTTTTTTATGGAATATTAAAATATTGGAATTGTAGGGAGTAAAATGGTGGTTATCAAAGGCTGGATAGAATAGGTGATAAGGAATGGAGAGAGCTCAACCAACAAGTACTAAGCTTCAGTTACATTGGAGTAAAAACTTCAGAAGTTTGGTTGCACACTTGGAAGAAAATACGTAGCAATTATGTACTGTATATTCCAAATGGTAGCAAGAAAGACTGCATGTTTTCATCACAAAGCAATGATAAATTTTCCTAATTTTAACCTCTATTATTCCTTAGAATTCATTCTTTGACTTTGGGTGCATCAAATCTACATATGTGACATGTGGTGTTTTCCTGTGAGTCTCCAACCTGGCTGAGTCTCTGAGGCCCTAGGCTTCTTACAAGTGCCCCATTGCCAATGAAGCTGTCATTGGCAAACACAGGGGAGGAACCAAAGGGACACATTTCTGTTTGTTTGGGGTAGATGTTTTTTATCATTTTTCTGCCTGAATGCAGGAAGAATGAATTCCATGACATATGGCCTGTGTAAAGCCTGATGTCCTGCTCCCCATCTATGTCACACCTCTATCAACAGTACTCTTTAATAGATATGCATTTATTTTTATTTTTCATATTAATCTTAATGAGAAAGAAATAGCAATGAGACAGTTTCATAACAGGTTAGTAGGACAGTTATAATAATACATTGCATGTTGTCTTTGTCATAGTTATTCAGAGTATAAGATGTACATATGATATCTTGTCTAAACACTATTAGAGCAAAGTCTTCTCAATGAACTAAGAAAGTAACTACATATCTATCTTACAAATTTTGTATATGTGTATATGTGTGTGTGTATTTCACTATAAAATGGTCCTTCATTTGTATCCCCCCTTTTTGTTTTGTTTTGTCAGAGATGGGTGGGAATGGCAAATAGAAATAGATGAGGAGAGATAGGCAGGTGAACTGCCAGGAAGCCCATTTCTCAAAAGTTTTATATAGCAAAGTCATGAGTTAGGCATGATATGGGTCAAAATTAAGTTTGACCCATATGATTATTAGTGTGGTCCCTTAGATAACATTGATCTAATGGTATATGGACACATGCATAACATCATCAAACTTGGTCTCTAATTTACAGTCTTAATTTGGTCTCAGTGGGTGGAAGAGTATGTCTCATCTCAAAAGGGTGATACCAATAATCCTAAGCTTCAGTTTAACTCTTAGGAAAGTATGTAAACCTAGCCACTGTGACTCTAATCTTTATCAGATAGGTTTCCAGTCACAGCTTTGATGCATTATACTCTGCTTTACTGACTACCCTGAGGTCAGCCCTTTCGGCTGCCTATATATTTCAACCTGGCTTAGCTGTCTATAGTACTGTTTCTTTGATAATTAGTGATGCAAAATAGTGAATTTTTTGCATAGAGGATTAAACACTACGTATTTTCTGTTTTCAGGGCTTTCAGACTCTGTTGCAGATACTCAGCTCTGTATCTATAGCACATAGAAGCCACTCCTAACATATAAACAAAGGACATTCCTGTGCTCCAGTTAAAATTGATAAATGTAAGTGAATTTGGCTCATTGGTTACAGTTTGTTGGCTATGATGAATATTCTTTTCTTTGTTTCTTATTTATCTACCTTATCTATGAATATTATGTTAATTTTTCTCACGTTAAAATTCATATTTTGGATTTCTTTAAGAGCTTTCACATTTTATATATATAAAATCTTTGAACAACAAAACAATAATAAAAATTTGGGAAGTTAGATTTAAACATTTAAAAATGAGGGGCTGGGGAGATAGTTCAGTAGAATAAGCACTAGCGCAAGGGCCTAAGTTCATTCTCCAGCTCCAAAAAAAAAAAAAAAAAAAGGATACATACACCAAAACATCACATACTACCCTGTTAATACAATATTTATTTTATGTGTCAGCTAAAATAGTAAGTAAATTGAAATTTTATATCAAGCTAATAATTCAGTTTCAATTCAACATTTGTAATTTGAAGATGAAAGGATATAAAAACATTTTATGTAATCATGAACTCAAAAGCTGGAGTGTCTAGGTTAATAATAGCTACCATTGACTTCATATCAAATAAAATCCATGAATATAATGAAGAAACTTGCATCGTGATGAAATGTTCAGTCTACGAAGAAATTCTACCCTTATTGTGTATGTACCAAAAGAGTAGCGAACTGCACGAAAAAATACAATAAATTGGAATGGCTAGAGAACTATGCATTGATATTTAAAGACTTCAACTTTCCCTTCTTAGTAACTGATAGAATCATTAGGCAGAAAGTTAATTATGGTATTGTATATATGATCCCCCCCTTTTTTTTTCTTTGCAGAACCAGGGATTGAACTCAAGACCTTGTACGTGCCATATATCCAAATAGTATAATCAGCTATCATTATAATAGAACACTACACAATTACAGAATACCCATTGTTTTCTAATGCCTTTGAAACATTCTTCAAAGCAAATCATATTGAAAGCCATTAAGCAAACCGCCTGTTAAAATAGTTCCACTCATACAGATTATGTTTTCTGTCTCACATGAGATCAAAATGAAAATCTGTAAAAACAAAAAAGCTAAAAAAAAATCTCCTTTTTTTTTGAAGAGTTGGACAAAGTACCACTAAATAATCCATAGGTCAAACAATGAGTCTCATGAGAAAAGGCAAAAATTTCTAAGTGAATGACAATGAAAATGAAACTTGAATATACAGGTGATGCTACTAAGACAATACTGAGAATGGAACTTACAATATAAAATGTATATATTACAAATGAACAGGCATAAATTAAAATTATTTAGTTGCTACATTAAGAAATTTGCAAAAGAAGGGCATAATAAACACTGAGCTCATATAAATACCTAAATAATGTACTCAGGATCAGGAATTGATGGAAATGAAAAGAGAAAGCGAATAGAGAGAAAAGCAAAAACATCTTGGACCAGGGAGATAGGCCAGCCCTCAGAATACTTGCCTAAGAAGTGCAAGGATCAGGGTTCAACTCTGGCCCCTGAAACCACACATGGTTTCGCAAGCCTGTAATCCCAGTGCTGGGGAGGCTGAGACTGGAGGATCAATATGAGTCAGAGCTGTACAGTGAGACTCTGTAACAAATAAAAAAAAACAAGAAAAATTAAGAAAAACAAAAACATCTTTATTAATAATAAACAATAATACTAACAAATAACAAAAAACAATGATTAATATGAATGGATCCAAATTACAATATCAGGAATGAGACAGATGATGTCAATACAGATCGTGAAGAATTAAGAGCAATGCAAATTTACAAAGCATGGTAATAATCATGAATTTTAGACTAACATGTGCAAATATTATATTGTCTACTTAGTGTGAGAACCTGAAAAATGAAATGGTATCTGAAAGTTAAAATAGATACTGGAAAAAGGGAATGAACTTACTGAAAGGAAAGAGTTACTCAGTTGAGAGAGACAGGAGAAGGACTGGGGAAAAGAGCTTGATCTTGGGATGTAAGCAGGATGCTTTGGACAACTGTATTGTGCATTACTGCTGGCCTATGGAAAGAAGCAGATAATATTTAATTTCTTTCTTCTCTGTTTTCATTTCTTTGTAATTTTTGTCTTCTCAATTTTGTGCACATTTCTTTCTTTCTCCAAATTTACACACATATATCTGATGAGATGAATAACTAGTTGAAAGACATTATGTATTATAATAAATACTGTGAAATTCATATTACTTTGGTAAGTGAAATTATGTATCACTAATAATCTTTTCTGATTTTATTCTAATTTGTACTTTCTTTTTTTCTTTTTTATTTTTTATTAGGGGTCTGCAGCATTTCACTACTAGACTGTACTCATAGTGATCAACCTATGTGCAGCCTCCCAAAATTCTGGGAGTATAAGTGTTTGCCACCACACCCAGTCTTCATTGCCTTCTGAGAGCACCTGCAAGTGGAGCCAGCAAGGCAGGTTGGGGATCAAACCCTTGGTGATACAGCTGCCTAAGGAGGTGCTTGAATCTGCTGAGCTATTTGGTTAGCCCTTGTAATCTCTTTTTTTTTTTTTTAAAGTAGTACTTTTCCTTAGAAAGAAAGAAAGGAAGGAAGGAAGGAAGGAAGGAAGGAAGGAAAGAAGGAATAGGGCCTTAAGTCTCATGTGCTGGGAAGAGAATTACATTATTGGGCTAGCTGCCTTGCTGTTGGAAGCAGCATCTGGTGGGAAGAGGTAGATCACTAGGATGTGACCTGGAACAGCACATCTATGTCACCAGTTAGTCCCATCTCTCCTTTCCTGGCCACCATGACAGAAGCGGCTTTTTCACCTCCAAGCCTCCCCCTTGGTGCTTTCTCACCAGCACAGTCCCACCATAGATTATAACCATGAGATAAAACCAGTGTCTCCTCCTTTACATTGTGCCCTTTGTGTATTGTATCTCAGCAAGAAACAAATGATTAAGGCAATGGTGTTCAAAATTCGTTATGCACTATGACCAAGGAGAAATCTTTTCAAATACAAGCATATAAGAAAAATGTGGAATTTTAGCATTAATCAAGGTAATTCTAAAAGCAAGCATGCAGTTCAACATTTTGGGAAGCAGTTTCACTATACTGTAGACAATAGTTTGTGCTATCAGACTTTTAACATCTAGTTACTGCCATATATAATTACATATCATTGCTTTAAATTTTCATTTTAAGCATCACAAATGATGATGTACACCTTTTTGTATGTGTCTTGATGGTTGATTTATTTGCAATGGGTCTCTTCATGTGCTTTCCATATATTTTCACTGGATTGTTTGCACTTGTTGAGCAATAGTTTGCTTCATAACTGAGTACAAGCTATTTGCCCATTTACAAATCATTCTATCTATCAATCTATCAATCTATCTATTATTATTATTATTATTATTATTATTATTATTATTATCATTATTATTAACTAGCTATGTCTATAGTCTGTGTAATCAAGTATTTTAGCTAGCCTTTTTGAAAATGTGTGTTTCCACTCCGAGACTAGCATGTACTTTTTGGAAATATGTCTTGGTAAATTCAAATTCATCATCCTTTTCTCTGAGGTTAGTTTCTGTGTGCCCTAAAAGAGAAATCTTTACTGTTTTTTTTCTTGAGAATTTTAGCATGTGTCTAGCTTTTGCTTTCAGTCCATAATCAATTTTTTAATTACTTTGGTGTTTGGTGTGAAATGGAGGTCAATGTTTGCTTTACTCACACAGTTATCTAGTTGGTTCAGCAATATTTATTAAAATGACTTTCCATTTACAATTGATAATTTTGACACAGCATAGGAAAGAAATAGATTGTCTATGCTTAAGAATGAATGTTCCACAGATTTGTCTAGACTTTAAACTTTTTGTTTATTTTTATTAGCTTATATTTGCAGCTCATACTGACTATATTCATCCTGGGAAGTTGGTCCACATATATAACACATGTTAAATTGGTTTAATCCCTTTGCTCCTCTGTGCCTATGAACTCTATCTTTTTGTCCCCTGATGATATGAAAATTTATCTATTTTCTATTATTTATATTTTATTTCACTCTTTATTTGAGGGTTTTTGAAAGTACCATATCCTTCTCTCTTTTCAGGTTTATAGTAAGTCTGAAAACTAAGTAAGTCCTTCATTTGTTTTCACTTTTGTAAAGCTTATATTGACACCTCTAGGATCATTCCATTTTCATATAATTTGAAATTCAGTTTATTGTTTTCCACCAAAATTCCTTTTGTAATTTCATTGATATTGTGTTGAATACAAATACTAAGTTTGAGAGAACATTTACACAAAGACAATACACAAAGTTTTGTCTCAATTTACTTAGACTTTCCATTTTTTCAATAATGCATCAAGTTTAGAGATTTTTATTGTTTTAATAGCACTATTACTGTTACTAAATACTACTGAAAGTGGGATTTTAAATGTTAATTTTCCAGCCGGGTGTGGTGGGCAAGCCTGTAATTCCAGCACTCGGGAGGCTGAGGCAGGAGGATCGGTGGGAGTTTGAGACCAGCCTGGGTTACAAAAGTGAGCTCAAGGCCAGCCTGAACTGCATAGCGAGGCCCTGTCTCAAAAAGACATAAATAAATAAATAAATAAATGTTAATTTTCCAACTGTGCTAACATATGAACAACTGACCTTTATTATTAACTTTATGGGTTCTTTCTTTGCTAGATTACTTTACTAGTAACATCAATTTACTGTAATATTACTCATTGTTTTGCATATATTTAGAATTTTCTATGAAAGCCATCACATCATCTACTAATAGATTTACCATTCCAAAATGTAACCGTTTTTAAAAATTCTATTACTATAATACACAGGTTAAGATTTTGGTAGAACAATTTTCTTTTGGAACGTTTATGGCAAAATACTCACTGTTTTACCATTAAGGATAATACTAGACATTGGATTTTACAGATATTTCTTAGCAGATCTAGAAATTTCTACGTATGACTATTTCATTAGGAGATTTTAATATAAATTATTGTTGCATATGGTTTTGCTATGTATATTCAAGTAGTCATATATTCTCCATTCTCTTTTACTTTATTTTATTAGCATGTGGAATTGAATTATTTGGTTGTAAATTGTGAAACCAATTATGTATTTTTTGGGCTAGCACAGCCCACAATCAGAGAGGGGCTGGTATGGCCTGTGATGCTGGGGATTGAACTGCAGTCTTCTGTGCCTGCCTAAGCTTGCCTAAGCAGGAACTTTAGACTGCTGAGCTATCTCACCAGCCCTCAATTGTTGTATTCTTAAAGCAAAATCTACTTGGCAAAACATAGAGAAAATTTATTTCATGCCCCGTACCACTATTACCAGAAAGTCTTATTTGCCATATGTCTTAGGTACACTTCTATTATTGCTGCGACAAATACCTGACACCAAAAATGAAGGAAGGAAGGTTTATTTAGCTCACAATTACTGGATATTTCAGTCCATACTCGGCTGGCTCCAAGGCAGAGTGGCACATGGCAGAGGCAGTGGCAGAACAGCAACAAAATGGTGGCAGAGGGAACTGAACAACAAGGGGAGAAGAGAGCAACAGCCAGAGTCTCACTTTTTCTCTATATTACATTCAGACTCTTTGCCTCAGCCTTTCCACTTTAGGCCACACCCACAATCCCAAAGGACTCAGACCCATAATCCCATCAGTACTAAAACACTTAATCCCAGTGTATCATGAATCAAGTATTAAACTCTAGAATTCCCTGCCCTATGATTACATGAGACTTTGGGGGGACATAAACCATAACATTCCACTCCTGGATCCCCAAAGTTGCATGTACATCCCTTTGTGCAATAGACATTTTAGTCTATCTGGAAAAGTTGCCAAAGTCTCAACAGTTTCAGCATTGTTGAAAAATCCAAGCTCCAAGTATCCTCCAAGTTCCAAGGCTAACTCTCAACTGAAAGCCCCGATACAATAGAAAAGTTAAACATATCTAACATTTAAAAGTACAAGATATGTATTACCAATCCAAAAGTTGCAGACAACAGGGCACTATAAAACCCTGGGACCAATACATGTCCAAAATCCAGCAGGATGCCGGGCGTGGTGGTGCATGCCTGTAATCCCAGCACTTGGGAGGCTGAGGCAGGAGGATCGGTGCAAGTTTGAGACCAGCCTGGGCTACAAAAGTGAGCTCAATGCCAGCCTCAACTCCATAGCGAGACCCTGTCTCAAAAAGACAAAAAAAATCCAGCAGGGTAAACATTAAATCCCATAGTTCTAACTGGAGCATCTGAAGCAGTCTGCCCTGAGTTGTGGGCTCCATGCAGCTCTGTCCCTAAGGCACTCTTTGTAATAGTTTACATAGCTGCTCTCTTAGGCTGGTTTTGCTCCCTCTTTGCAAGATCAATGTTCCTGGCTTTTGCAAACCTCTGTGGCTTCCACTGAACAAGCTTGTCATACATAGCTTCACACAGTGCTCTCTCTGGGGCACACTGCCTGGTCTCCCAGGCCTTCTTCTGAAATTGAGGTGGAAGCCTTCTTAATGTTAGAACTCCTGCATTCTCAATGCATCTAAAACAACTGCCATGTGGATGATGCCAAGGTCTGCTGTCAGCTGGAGCAGTAGTCAGGCTTCCTTATCTCTTGGTTGTAAGAGTTGAGTGCCTGGACTGATGAACGCTCTGATCATGATTCCGAGGAACAAACTCTCCATGGCGGCACCATTTTGGAACCTGGTTTGGCTGCTGCCATCTTTCTGGTACTTGGGTCTCTGAGGCTTTCCTCTCAAGAAAAAAACCTCTCTCCTTTGAAATTCTGGGGCTGCAAAAGGTGGAGAGCTGCTGCCTCTTGTGATGCCCTCAGGCCCTCCTTTTGATTCTCTGGTTCCTTCCCAGCAATGGAGATCCTTTTAGCTCAATCATTGCAGTCTACAGCTCTCCTGGTGCTTCCTTCCTGGCCAAACTCACAATATTTTACATCATCCTGCTTGGCCCGTTGCTCTTGATTTTCAATATAAATCCACCAATAACAACCATGCCCCTGCCCCAACAGTTTTCTGCTTTGAAATACCTCTTGAAAGATTCATCAGTCTGCAATGCTTAATCTCAGTCTTAGGCAAAGTCTCTGGGCACAAGCAAAATTCTGAGAGATGTTCAGCGAAACCATAGCACAAATCATCTAGAGTCCAACAACCAAAGCTGTTCTTTTTCCCGGCAGAAACGTCCTCAACCTGGCCTTTACAGCCAGGCCTTCTGTCAGTCTTCTGGTCTGAGTTCTGACCACAGTCTTCTCTACAGAACAGCCGAAAATTTTCCAGCAACAACAAACCCACTTCTCTGGTACTAAATTCTCTCTTAGTTACTCTTCTATTGTTGCTGGGACAAATGCCCAACACCCAAAATGAAGGAAAGAAAGGTTTATTTAGCTCACAGTTACTGGAGGTTTCAGTCCATACTTGGCTGGCTCCAAGGCAGAGAGGCACATGGCAGATGCAGTGGTGAACAGCAGCAAAATGGCGATAGAAGGAACTGAACAACCAGGGGAGCAGAGAGTAACAGCGAGAGTCTCTCTCTGTCTCTATATTACATTCAAGCTCTCTGCCTCAGCCTGTCCAGCCTAGGCCATACCCATAATCTCAAAAGACTCAAAGCCGTAAACCTGTCAGTACTAAAACACATAATCCCAGTAGATCATGAGTCAAGTCTCAAACTCTAGAATTCCCCACCCATGATTGCATGAGGCTTTAGGGGGATAACTACACATAAACCATCACACCATGTTTATCACTGAATGATATGTTGGTATCTTGATTTGGGGATTTTTATCTCCCCTCTAGCTGGTAAGAATGGCTTATAAGACTTAAACTCTTTGTTCAAGCAATGTGGTTTATGCTGAATACCTACTTCTACTTTGGGAATCTGCAATACTAGATTTACCCTAAAACAAACCATGTCTCTGTGGAAGTATTACTAGTAAAAATTGATTTATTAATGTTATTCTTGGTAGAAAGCATTGCACATATTCTCGTACAAGGTATTGTTGCAAGCATTAACTACATCCTGTGTGACTGTTTTAGGGATGTACTCTTGATAACTTGCACTTTTTCCTAATTTTGTTGATTTTATTTTAAATCATTATTATTATTACTATTATTATTATTATTTCTCTTTTTGAGACAGGCTCTCGCTATGCAGTTCAGGCTGGCCTTGAGCTCACTTTTGTAGCCCAGGCTGGTCTGGAACTCATACCAAACCTCCTGCCTCAGCCTGCCGAGTGCTGGGATTACAGGCACGCACCACCACGCCCGGCTGTTGATTTTATTTTGAATCTTTTCATTATAATGATTCTCAGTCATATGCACATTACAATACCCTTAAGCTTTGTGAGCTGTTCTGGTGAATCGTGAAGGCTGATGTTGGCTTAGAAGACACAGTACCATCACAGTCATTTATTGTTTTGCTAACTCAATTTTTTTTTAATGGGAGGCTCGGCCTGCTCTAGGGGTGGGACTGGCACAGTATGTGGTGCCAGGGGTGAACAGCGGTCCCTGTGGTTGCCTAAGCCTTCCTAAGTAGGCGCTTTTGACTGCTGAACCATTTTGCAGGCCATTGCTAACTCAATTTAGTTAGCAAAAGTTTTAATGATTATTATGCCTATGTTTATAAGGGATGTTGAATTTTAATTTGCTTTTCTGATATTATTTGATTTTGAGTATGTGCTAGCTTCATAAAATGAGTCCAAGCCGGGAGTGGTGGCTCACGCCTATAATCCCAGCACTTGGGAGGCTGAGGCAGGAGGATCGTTGTAAGTTCGAGACCAGCCTGGGCTACAAAAGTGAGCTCAAGGCCAGCCTGAACTGCACAGTGAGACCCTGTCTCAAAAAAAAAAAATGAGTCCAGTTTTTACCCCTTTAGTTTTTTGAAATAACTAATATTAACTCCATATTAATTCTGCTTTAATTATTTGATAGAACTTGTCACTTGTTAGTGAAGATATGTGTGTCTGCTTTGGGGGAGGAAGTTGTCAAAAATATGTTTGTGTTTTCTGATGAAATTTGATCTTTGGCAGATATATTGACATATATAACCTAATCCCTTCTTAGTAGATTTTTCAAGAATTGTGTCTTTCACATAATTTGTTTATTGAATTTGTGTTTTCAAATTGATTAGCATAAAGTTGAAATGATATTTTGTCATTTTAAAATTATTTTTTGGGATTTTTTTAACATTTAAGTTTATTGGTACAATTTAAGCATGCATAATGACCACATGAAATACAGAGAATTTGCATCTGTACATCATTGAGTTGATTCTTCTTTTTGTCCTTTTACCATCCCCTTTTCTTCAACCTTTCTTCCACTCCTCATTCATTAAACACAATTCGTATATTACTCTACTTTTCTCATTATTAATTTCCCCATCTTATTTTTCCCTTCCTCCTATTTCCCTTTCTAGTTTTAACAGTTTTTTTCCTATTTCACAATATCTATTGCATAATTATGACTTTATTTACATTTTTTGTTTCTTACATCAGAGAGATAATTTGGTATTTACTTTGAAAACTACAGTATTCTGAAAAAAAAGGATTGAAGGGGGTATAGGAAAATGGAATGATAGGCCTTGTACTTGAATAGGAAGAGTCAACATAGTGAAAATGGCCATAGTTTCAAAATTGCTACACAAATTTAATGCAATCTCGTTCAAATTACCACTATCTTACTTCATAGAACTAGAGCAAACATTCCTAATAATTTATTTTGCAACTAAAGGAGGTGTGTAGAAGCAAAAATATGCAGAAGGCTCAAGTCAACAGCTTCCATCATTCCTAGTTCTGCTGATAACACACTATTATTATGGACTATTGGACTATCCATACAACTACTTTCTCTTAGCTCAATGAGAAGAAATATTTGTACTAATAGTGTTCAGAACAGTTATCTTTTGGTATTTTAGATGTGTGCTGCTTCTAATGTAATTTTCATTACTGCTGTACTCTCAAGTAAACGGCTGGTTTACAAGAAAAAAATGGTGTTAAATGAGAGTAAGAGACTCTTTTTTTTAAAAATGTTTATTTGTTTGATCAATCTTCTATACCTATATGTATTAATCTAAACTGATCTGATGATGAAAATATGTAATATAACCATTGTTAAATTTAAACAATAAAATATTAAATTAAAAAAATGAAGTAAGTGAAACCTAACTGAAAGGAACATGATGAACGGAGGAGTAAGAATGAACAAAATAGAAAGCAAAACAATCAATGTTTATACTTGAGAAATACACAGAGTTCTGGACTTTCTGAAGATTTTATTATTGGCACAGTGATTTTCAGTGAGCACATCACAAACATGGTCATTTGTTTAATAGCTGGCTTCCCTGTAAAACTACATTCTGTGCTTGTTTTGTTCACGATGCTATTCCAACAGTCTGGCCCTGGATAGATATATGTTAAATATTTACAGACTAAACAACTGAAAGGAATGCTAGCCTTGCCTTTTGCTGTGTGCCTTTGAGCCAGCTGTTTAATTGATCTGAGCCTCACTTTCCTCATCCATCTAGTGGGAAGAATGAAGTAGGGTAGCTGTAAGAAACAAATAAAGCAATGAACACTAAACTCTAGAGCAGCTTCCGGCCCCAGGTAGGGGGCCAGTCCATGGAGAAAGAATAAGCAGGAGCCAGGGGCATGGTGCATACCCTGCCCCCGGCCTGTCTGTCCAGCAGCACCACCTCCATCACGCTCACGGGTCCTCCTCAGAGCAGCACCTCATTCGGCGGCAGAGGCCCAAAAGGCACAAAGGCCAAAGAGAGTCCTGGGATGGTGACAGTGACAGGCCTCGACGGTAGCAGGGAGGCCAGCATGTGATCCCTGCCTTGTCCGTGCTGTATTACTCTGGTTGAAATCTCTCCCCTTGCTCTCTGCGTGGCTTCCTCTCTTCATTATGTCTCTGGAGCAGTCATTACCTCCCGTCCTGGCCCTGCGCCTGTGGCCTTCAGAGCCACCTCTGCTTTCCCTGCTGGGCTGTAGGGCTCCAGGGGCTTCTGCAAACGCCTCGCCTTTCTCCACAGAGGATGCGCTCTCAGCCTTGCTTGTCATTGGGTTGCTGGCTAGACTCAGCGGATGGGAGCACTGTCATAGATTGGCGGTGCTATGGGCGCGGGGTACTCCTCACCCTTCATCTCTTCCAGCTTTGGGGGGCATCTCCAGCAGCTGCGGCATCTCCTCTGAGGCTCTAGACCCTCGTGGACAAGGCTGCCCTTTACAGTGCCCTCCCATGCTCTAGAACAGCAGCTAGTCCTTCCCACCATGCGCCCAGCTAGTGCTGTGGCAGCTGCAGGTTATTACAGTAGGTCTCTAATTTGGAGGAAGCCTCCTGATGTGGTCTGTCCTTTCTACCCTGGCAACAGCCTTGTAATTTGTTCTCTGTGCTAAGATATTTCTCTTGATATGCATTTTTTCTTTTTTTAGGCCAATGCCTTGAACTCAGCTAAAGCTTCAGCCCTTGACTTGCTTCCTTTCTCTTCTCCCACTTCTCTTCCCTTCCCCCTCTCCTTCTCTTCCTCACCTGATAGCTAACATTTCTCTTCCTCCTATTCCTTCTCCTTCTGCTGTAATGCTGGAGGTTCAATGTAGGGCCTTCACAGGGAGCTGTTTGCCCAGCTCTTTTATTTATTTAGTTTACTTTGTTTGCTTTGCAACAGAGTCTTGGTTTGCGTAAGTTGTCCACCCTGGGCTCAAACTTGGGACCCTCCTGCCCCAGTCTCCCAGAGTGCGGGGATTACAGGTGTGACCACCACTCCTGGCTTATGTCTGCTTCCTTAACTGGAGACTTACCCATGCTCCACATCAGAGAACACCTTCCACCCCACCCCAGGGGGACTTTGAGCATGTTGGCTCTGACTCCTGTCGTAACTCTACCCTCTGCCTGTTGGGATTAGCTTCATGTAGCTGCCTGCTTGCTCATCATCTTCCTCTCCCAATGTGAATACTGGCCCCTCAAGGGCAAGCACATTGTCTCAGCCACCACCTAACACAGTGCTTAAGAGCAGCCAGTGCTCAGGGAATGCTCATCTGACACCACTAATCTAACATGGGACCCAGCAGTCTCGGTCCCAACGCCTCATAATCTCATCTGTCAAAAGGAAATGGGCTTGTTATTAAACATCTAGTGGTAAATGTCTGGGATTCCGTGATTTTGGTTTGCAATTACTATTATAATTCGGCCAATCTGGAAATAACTCAAAAATTCTAATTCCCTTGTCCAGAGCTGGCAGTTCTCTTTTTGGAAGTCAGAAATCACAGACTCCTTAGAGTGTTCTGTTCTGCTAGAAGAGCATTTGTCCTGGAAAGCCATCACTCTGAATTAAGCGCGCAAGTATGTGTGCTCATCTGGCAGAAGTGGAACAGAGAGGACATCGCTTAGCGTCAGCAATGAGCTGATGTCATGGGCAGCTTGCGTGAACCTTCCCAGTACTGTGAGTTAATAAATAAAGACACTGGGAGCCAGCAGAACTCAGCGTGTTCCCTGGATCCTGGCATTCTAAGACCTTGCTGGCAACATGTGGGAAAAGTTGGAGACTTGGACTTTGAATTTAAAGATAGCTTGGTGCTTTGCAGTACTCCCACATGGACAGCCTGCAGCATTGGAATTCTTTTGAAATAAGCTTTGGTTAAGGCAGCTGCCTGCACCCCATCGCTGCTGCTGCTGCTCAGCGGACCCTCACTTCTGATTAACCTCTCCCAGTGTTGAGGGGGCCCCTTTTTTTTCTGCTCCTTCCAACTCTACCTTTCTTTACTTGCAGTTTGGCTTTTCCTATATATAGTGTCTTTGACAGAAGATTTTCAAAATTAAGTTTTGTATTTTTTTTCTTTTATGGTTCATTCTTTTGGTCAGCCTCCTTCTGTATAATCTGGAATAAGGATCCAATTTATTCCATGTTTTGATGACCACTTTTCTTGATTACTTTCTCTTATTGCTAGGACAAAATACCCGACACCCCAGATTAAAGAAGGAAAGGTTTATTTGGCCCACAGTTTCAGTTAGCTGGCTCCAAGGTACAGTGGCACATGGCAGCAGGCAGCTATTCATGGCCGTGGAAAACAGCAAGAGCAAAAGGGAGGAGCGGTGGCAACAGAGAGCAAGTTTGTCCTCCTTATGTTGCATTTAGGCCATCTGCCCCAGGCTGGGTGTAGCACTCCTACCCATAATCCCAGCACTGGACCACGAATTCATCACGAAGTCTAGAAGTCAGCCCCATAACTGCACGAGGCTTTGAGCAAACAACTAGACACAAACCATGCTATTTTCCCCAACAACATGCATCTAAAAGTTAATCCTTTTCTCACATGTTTAGTCAGCATTTAGAGCACTGATCATAGACTTCCTTGCTTTATTCATGATTTTTAAAAGAAATGCTTTTTAATGTTTCCACATCAAATAGATGTTTACGTAAATATTTGACTTTATTTTTTTCTTCCAGATTAAGTAAATTGCTGTCTTTTGCCAGAAAGCTGGGAATTTTTATCACGAATCAGTGTTAAATTTTATCTAATGTCTTATTCTGCTATCAATAAGATGCTTATATTTTTTCCTTAATCTCTTAATATGTCAAAATCATCTATAATTTACTAATAGTTATCTTCCTATTTCTAGGTTAATCCAATTTGATAGTAAGGTATTGTTAGGTGTTGATAGATGTCAATTATTAATATCCTGCCAGGATCTTTGCCTGTTTTCGTGCAAGAGGTGTTAATGAAGGATATATATATATATATTTTCTTTTGCAGTGCTGGGGATTGAATATAGGACCCTGCACTTGCCAGGCAAGTGCTTGTTCTACTGAGCTATTTCCCGAGCCTCTAGTGAGTGATTTTTCTTGCCTACACTGCCCTTACTTGGTTTGATTATCAAAGTGTACTGGCCTCATTCAGTGAACTCCCCCTGTGTTCTGGAAGAATCTATAGAACTCTGCAATTTAAAGTTTGATAGACCTCACCAGCATAATCATCTTGACCTTGCACAGTTTGATGATTATTAATTCAACTTTTTTGGTGGTCCTAGAACTGCTCAGGCTCTTGGTTTCTTCTGGAGGCAGTTTTGGCGCTTGAATTCCTCAGGACTCAGGCTGTCAGGTGTCCAATATGGCAGGAAGCCTTCTATGACCATTTCCTGGCTACTGGACTAAATACTCTTCCATTGAACTCCACCATGGGCAGCACTGTCATTTACTTATTAGAATGGTGTTTAGTGAGTACCTGCTGCCTGTTTAGTCTCGGTCAGCAATCATGGACCTCTTAGAGAATGAGTGTCCTAAATGCAGCTCCAGACCTACTTATTCATCACAAAGCGCCAATGCTACAGTTAAGCCTGAGTATCCTATGGTTGGCTGCTCATGTGACTTGGATTGCATGCCATGGAGAGGGTTCTGCCTGCCCACTGCTGCACACATGCTGAAGAAAGGGCTAGGGAGTGAGAGAGGGAAGGGCTGCAAGTCCTTTTCTTTTTTCTTTTTTTGCGGTTCTAGGGATTGAACTCATGACCTTGTGCTTGCCAGGCAGGTAATTATGCTGCTGAACTATAACCCCAGTCCTATAAATCTTAATTCTAATTTCAAAAAGATCACTGTATGCAACTCTTTTATTTAAGAAATACTTATTAGATACTACCAGGTTTGGGGTACTAGGATTATAAGGCCTAAATAAATAGACTTTATGGAATTTATGTTCTAGGAGCTAGCTAAATGATAAAATAAGTAAATATTACTAGAAAGTCACTTGGCAATAGATGTTTTGATTGATGCCAACACAGTGGCTGCTTTTTTTTTTTTTTTTTCTGTACCAGGGATCAAACTCAGGACCTTGCACTTGCCAAGAAAGCACTTATTCCACTGAGCTATCCCTCCAGCCTGATGCTTTGATTGAGATAAAAAAGGAATCTGGTATTAAATAGCATGTCCAAGGAAGATCCTTTGGAGAAGAGCTTTTGAAGCTGGGCCTAAAACCTGGGAAGGAGCCTATTGAGCAGAGAACCATACTGTGAATACCATGTTCACTTTCTGTCTTTTCCATGAAGTTCTGAAATTTCCAGGAATTATTCACTTTTGTGACCCCAGCATAGCTGTTACCCAGCCGATGTGCCATGTCCTATGGAATGGAAAAGTGGTTGTAGTTTTATTGCTGGCTTGCGTTGTCCCCAGCCCAGAGCCTTGGAGATGGATTTAAGTAGTGACCAAACTCAACTCCTGGGGTGAGTCGCTGGATGAGGGTCAGGGCACAAAGCAATCTTGTTGAGGAGCCAGTCCCAGCAGATGTTGTGCATACCCACCCTCTACTGCAACTTGTTTAAGGTCTCTGGGGATGTTTCCTTGGCCCTCCAGCTGCCATCATTTAAATTGCATAAACTCTTGCCACCTCATTTCATGGAATTTGATAGGACTAATGGGTTGATTTGCACTCTGCAAAGGAGTTGTCCTCTTTTGAGATGTGTCATCCAAACAGTGACAGCATTTGAAATTAACTGGGCAAGTCCATGTTTCTTCATTTCCAGCAGTGTCCAAGTGATGTTTCTGGCCAGTTTGTTCCATGCAGCCTTCCTCTGATGTCCAGAAGTGTGTTTACATGCTTGGGTGTTTGCATGTATGGGCAATGCTTCAGCAGGAAGGTGGATATGTGGGGGAGCTAGAAAAGCAAGTTTTTATTTAATGTTTTATTTATTTATTACTTTTAATAAGAAATAACAATGTGACAGTTTCAAAACACATTAGTAGTACATTCCCAATAATTGATACAATGCATATTGTCCTTGTCCTCTTAGTAGTTATACAGAGCACAGGGTGTAGACGTGATAATTTTTCTAGTCATTATTGGCACAAAAATTTCTTCTTATTGAACTAAGGAAAAGTAGTTGTACACATAATCCAATGTTCCATAATTACAATGAGGTTATTGGCAAAACTGGCAATGTTGGAAGCTATTGATTTAAGCTTTTACAGCTCAGCATGCTAATCTAGCTTTACGGTTTCATGCCTTGTGGTTAAACTGTTTTGCTGGGTGGTTATGGGCAAGTTAAAGCAAGACCTGTACAACAAAACATGGAAGTCAAATCCCCTCACTATACGTGGTTTCAAAGGAAAAACAAGTTTTTAAAGTACATTAAAAAATAACAACTCTTTGTTTTGACGTTTGTGAATACTTTGTCAGTGTGAGTCTCAGAGACCTTAGAACCTGCTAATTTCTTCCAGATCCTATCGTCTTCAGGGTATGCATGCATTCTAAGAAATACATTGTTGGGCGATTTCATCATCCTTGAGCAAACATCAGGAAGTATGCATGAGCAGAACAAGAAGCCTATGTCACTAGGTGATTGAAGCTTGTGGGGCCCCACTGCGAGTGTGATTAACACTGGTTGAAAACTCACTGTGAGGCTCACCGCTGTACTGAAGATAACGACTTCTTCTACTGGAAAAAAAAATTAGAAAAAAATCTCCAAGTATAACTCATATATAATACTTGCTATGGGGTCCTAGACTCTTCCCTCACCATGGCAGCCCCGCTCCAAAGCTAAGGGATCCAACACAGGTAACCTTGGACCACTGCCACCTCTCCTTTCTGGCCAGGCTGCCTCTGTCCAGGGGCTTCATTCCTGGGACAATGCTTTTGTTTTTATCCTGAGATGACAAATGGTGGGACTCAAGTGACTATGATTTGGGTGTGCAAGTGTGCAGAACATGGAGCAAATTTAAATAGTATCCTGAGCCTTCCAGACTGGGCCGAGCACCTCGTAGGAGCCTGACAAACATTTGTACAGTGAAGGAGTGAAAATGTCAAGTCTGTTCATTGAGGCAGGAAAAACGATCACACACAGTAGCTGACTTTTAAAATTCTCTATTTTAGCTCATTCTTGCTTTAAGCGCAGGTGCCTGTGTTAATTTTTAATACCTAGGAACTTCCAAGTTTCAGCCTGAGGCTAACTTGAAAGATCAGGGACTCTGGAGAGATTTGGCAAAGAGACAGAGGAGAAAATGATAGGGACAACTTCCGCCCAACGGTCTGTAGGGAAATCCCCAGGCACCACTGCGATGCCATTGATCACGTGACTTCATAAGACTCCTTCCCTATTGGTTCATCTTTGGAGCTTTTTTGTTTCCCCTCTTTTTCCACTCATCCAATTGCTTGTGACTTCCAGGGTCCCATCACTTCTTATTATTTTCTTATTTTGGGAAGTATCTGAATCTTGTGGGGACTAATGTGGATAGCAGATTCCTGGTTGTGATATGAAACCTGGAGGGGCAAGGAAGGCCAAAAGGGAAACTTGGAGCAAATGAGAGGAAGTGGGATAGAAAGAGGTACCTTCCCCTACCTGGGCCGCTGAAGCCTTGCCCAGAGGTGTCAGCCCAATCCAACCACAGAGCTGCAGTTGGAGGCCCGTTCCAAGCCTATGTCTCTCTTGTGGGTACCGGGGGCTCTGCTGGCTCTGCCTGCATTCACACAGCCCTTCCACCTTCCCACAGCATGGAATTCCTCAATGCCTGCCTGGGTTGTCCTATTGAGCTAACTATGTCTAACCTGGTCCGGAGCCTGTCTGGAGCAGCCACCTTTTGGCTGGAATCCTGCCCTGTGGAGCTCCCCACTGAGGCACAGCGGCTCTGTCCCCAGCACCCATGGCACAAAGCATACTCTCCCATTTGCCAGGTTCTCTTGAAACTGCCCTTGGACTTAAGCAGGCCAATCTGGGATCCTAAGTTTCCCATGTATCTAAAACCTGAGTCTGGTGCATGGGTGGGGCTGGCTGTGTACAGGAGGCTGTCAGTCTGTCTTTTCTTCATCCTTCTACTCCTGGGGTGAGAGTGCATGGCAGAGCCTCCAGCTTCCTCCCAGAAAGTGAGAAGAGCCACTTCTTCTCTGCTCTGTGGGGTGGGGGTGGGAGGAGGCAGGCACTCAGCTTGGGATGAGTGAGATGTTGCCTTGTGACTTGGCATTCTTGGGATCTGGAGAAGACAATGGTATTCGGAGCATCCAATGATGAGTTTTGGTCCTGTGTTCTCTTCCACTCCCTCCTTCCTTCCCCTCTTTCCTCCCGTCCTCCCTCTATGACCCCTCCTCCCTCCCTTCCTCCTTCCTTTTCTCACTCTCTTGCTCCCTGTCTCTTTCTCCACTCTCCTTTTCTCCCTCCTCTTCTTTGTGTGTGTGTGACCATGTGAGACTTTGGCCTTTCTAGGTGTGTATGTGTGTGTGTGTGTGCGTGTGTGTGTGTGTGTGTGACACCATGTGAGACTTTGGCCTTTCTAGGTGTGTGTGTGTGTGCATGTGTGACAGAGACTTTGGCCTTTCTAGGCCTCAAGCACACACCTGTGGGACCACAGCTGTTGACCACCTGCTTCTCCAGCTGTGCCAAGCTATAAGGCGGGGAGCTCCTGCTGGGAGCAGCTAGGTGCCCTGAGCCTCCTGCATTCCTATATTCCCTCAGAGCTTTCTGACAGCAGAGCTGCGCCCCTGCTTCCTCTAGCCTCAGAAGCTGGCAAGCTATTGTCATTTAGGTTCCTTTTGGAGCCTTGCTTTAAAAGGAGAGCAGAGACTGAGCAGTGTGGCCAGGACAAGGCTGTCTCCATTTGTCCCTGGGACACATACTGAACACTACTATGTGGGTTTCTCTCTCACTGCTAAGTGGAACAGATGCCAATGGAGGTAAAACAGGTCCTAGAGGCCACGGTGCTTCCTTCTGAAGCCTCTGAGGAGGACTTGTAGGGGAATCCAAGTTGCAGCAGGAATCATAATTGGAAAGCCCTTTGTTACACTAATTACCTCTCCTGGAACCCAGCAGCAGCTTCCCAGGAAGCTTTTAACATCCTGCATTGCGGCCACACTGTCATCCCAGGATCTGCACAGGGAGAAATGAAGCTCGTCAATTATACATGGTCTCTGAGTGGCCATGGAGTCAGCGCCCAATGGGAAGCTCCTGTTGGCAAGCCAGAGCCCCAA
The DNA here is from genome assembly GCA_004027025.1 of Myocastor coypus. Taxonomy (NCBI): domain Eukaryota; kingdom Metazoa; phylum Chordata; class Mammalia; order Rodentia; family Myocastoridae; genus Myocastor; species Myocastor coypus. The sequence goes on along the minus strand of PVJA010015396.1, from coordinate 12,628 downwards.
CAGATGGCCCCTGGGAGAAGGCAGAAGCGTGTTTTATCTCCCAGGATGCTCCACCTAGCTTCACCTCCACATGACCCCTCCCCCAGCTGTGCTTCCCTAGGGAGTCCTTGGGACAGAAAATCATACCATGATGTGGCACAAAGGAGTATGCATCACTGGTAGAGGAACTGCGCAGGGCAGGCTGGCTAGTGGTGGACATGTCACACCGGAAGACTCATTCTGAGGCTTCCAGGGCCAGTTCTGGACCCTAGAGGGCAAGTGTTTAGAGGATTTTTAAGGCAAGCCCTTGTGGACCACATAACATACACACAGAATTTACAAATGAAGATGCACAAAAGGTGAGCAGGGCCCAGTTAAGGTCATGGGGCAGGGTGCCATGGGGCAGGGTGCCATGGAGGTCATGGGGCAGGGTACCATTGTTGGGAAAGTGTGAGGAGGGAGGAGAGAAGGATAGCACTGCCACCCCAGGCCTTCCCAAGGTACCTTGAGTCCCTGCGCACATCAGAACTATGTGGCCTTCTTTACCCAGAAATCAAGAGCTTGTGACAACCTGAGGTGCCAGAGGGCACCTGTGGGAGAACTGGGGATCCATGAAGCCCAAGTGCTTCATCCTGACTGTTTCTCTATAGTTGATCCCCAGAGCCCTCAGGACAAGTCTGGATCCTCTGGTTAAACCTGCTGATACCTGCTGGCCTTTTGTTGCTGCTGCAAATTGTCCTTGGTCCCACCAGGCACCCCTGTCTTGAGGGCAGAGCCTGTGCACCACCCCCTCTTAGCACAAGGGGCAGGACAGGCTGGCTGGCTCTAACCTGGGGTCACAAGGACCACAGGGCTCTTGTGGGGTTGGGTTATGGGAAGGCCAGGGCTGAGCGCAGTGTTGTCCTGGAAGGGGAAGAGAGCCAGGGAAGAAGTGGGTACCAGGGCTGCCTCTAGGCAAAGGGCTCAGTCTTCCAGATGAGCTGGGGCCACCTGGCCAGCCGAACAATCCATTTTCCTGCCTGAAACTTCCAGAAGCCCTTTCTTTTGCCAGTGGCTTCCTGCAGGGCTGTCCATGCCTGGAACCTCATTCTTGCCTACATCCTTGCCCTGGCAGATCCTCGGTGCCCAGCCGTGCTGCCCTTTGCCCTGCACTCTGGTGCTACTAGGCCTGCTGCAGTCTGTGCCCCACATTGCCTCTCGGCATGCCCCTCCCCATTCCCAGCCCTACCCCTTGAGCCTTGCTGGGGTTGGGCAGGGAGCCCAGCAAAGGAACATTCCAGTCCCAAAGAGGAGCCCAAGGATCTGCTACCCCACCACCTCCCTGTGGCACTGAGGCCAGCTCTACAAGATACTTTGTCACAATCCTTGGTGTCAGACCCATGGTGAAGTCACTGTCCAATCTGGCATCCTGGGTATTGGGGGCCCATTTACAACACAACCCTCCAGGCAGCCTAGGTCACAGCTAGGACTACAGGCAACAAAGCCTTGCCAAGTGAGGGGACCAGGACAGCAGCTGCAGTTGTGTCTTCAGAGTTGTTTTCCATACCCCAAGTAGGAAAGGGGACATGGTGAGGCCTGTGATGAGAGCCTAGGAGACGGAGCAGGGCCTGCAGCCATCTCTCTGTGAACCTTGTGGTACATACAGGACCAAGAGCCCTGGGGTAGACGATCTTCCCTGGGCTGGAGTCTCTGGAATGGCAGTGGTAGTAGTGATGTAGAGAGGTTGCTCTGGGGGATGCGTGCCCAGGGTAAAGTGCCCTCTGTGGCCTGCTGGAAATAGACTGCAGGTTGGATAAATAATTCAGAAGCTTAACATTTATTTCTACAGGCAGCTATGAGAAGACCCTGTACTGGCTCTGCAGCTGAAGGGCCTCTATGTGAGAGGCAGAGCAGGGGAAGGCAGGACTGGTCCTGACTGCTGCCTGTCTACAGGGGCAGCCTGTGATTTGGAGAAAGCCTGGTGGCCCAAATTCATCCAAAGACATGCAGACTTCCTGGGACCAGGGTGTCCTAGGCTTCTCAGCCAGGAACTGGCGATGAGACAGGAGACCAAGCCACCCAAGGCCATCAGGCGGGACTGCTCTGCAGGGAGTGGGCAGTGGGACACTGGCCTGGGAAGCATCATGAAAAGCCAAGTCAGAGGTCCCTCGGGGCTCCTGTGCTGCCTCTGCGCACTGAATGTGGGCCTAACTCATCTCACCTTTTCCTCCTGATCCCACTATGCTGAGCTGCATAGAGACTATGTCAGGTATTTGGTGTCACCAGCTCAGGGTAGGGAGGGATCAGGCCTTGAATGGGGTCCACATGCCTTCAAGTCAGAGCTCTCTTGGTGACACCCTCTTTTGTCTCTCTTTTCCATTGATGTCCAGAGTCCCAGAGCTGGAGAGTCCCTCTGGGCTCATCTGGTGCCAGTCGTCCAAGTCCAGATGAGGAAACTGGAGTTTCCAAATGAGGAAGAGTTGGAGCTGGGAAGCGGTGAAAGGGAGTTGTCTTCCCAAGACCTGAATGTACTGTGTGTGTGCGGAAGTCCAGAATGTAAGTTTCCTTTAGAATTGATTTCCTGTTCCAGATATAACACTTCCAACCTGGGACAGAAAATCCTCAAGGACTTTGCAGAAGACTCACTGAAAACAACTTCTGTGGCCAAGAGAAGCAGTGGAATGCCAGGCAAAGAAACCTTAGCCTGTAATCTAAGCACTCTGAGAAATGGAGGCAGGAGGATCACAAATTCAAGACCCAGCCCAGGCAACATAATGGTATAGGGATACTTTGCCTCCAAATAAATAAATAAAAAGACTGAGAATGTGGCTCAGTGTAAAAACCCTGGGTTAAATCCCCAGAACTATAGAACTAACAAAATAAAACCCTTCAACTCTCTGGTACCAACTGTGAATATTAAAAGAAAATGCTGGGCAGGAGTTGTCTCTGTCCCCACATCTGCCCGGATCTCCATCCGCTGTGAAGGCTATATGTTTTCACATGGTTGGCCTAGCTGACAGGGGTAGCAGAGTCACCAGGGCAGGTGACTCTTGGGAGCTGCAGTGCTCCAAACTGTAGAGTTTCAGGCCAAGGGCTCAAGAGACATGTAACTTGACCTGGTATGGAAAGACTCATATCTTTCATGGTGGGGAACAAATGGAAGTTTCTGGAATGGAACACACAGAAAGCATGCAGAGGTGTCTGTGCTGGATATGAGTTAATGGCGGGGGAGGGATTCTTGGCAGGGTGATCGCTTTAGACCTATCTCTTGATACCATTGGGCTATTCCAGTGGGAGGTTAGCCCCAGCTCTGCCACTTGCCGGCTGTTATGGACTACCTAGTGCTTTTGCCTCCCCAAAATTCATTTATCGAAGCCTCCATTGGAGATGGGGCCTTCAGAAAGGGCAGATCCATGAGGGGCTTCCCAGGTCTGATGTTCTAAACATCAAATTCATGAGGAATTAGGGTCAACAGAGGAAGAGACACCAGACGATTTGCTTCTTCTCCAGCATGTGAGGACTCAAGGAGGCATCTTTTGCTACTTACAAGGAGCCCTAACCAGAATCCAAACATGCTTCTATTCTCATCTTGGACCTCCGGAACTATGAGAAACAAATATTTATTCAGTCTGGTATCTTGTTATCACAGCCTGAGCTGAGTAATACGCCAGATATCTGGCCTTTGCTAAACTCTGAATCTTAAATTATATGTTTAAATAGGAAGATGTAGTACATTTCTGCATTTGCTTTTTCTCCTAAGAGACAATCACACGCCTTTCTTCTAGGGAATGTTTTCTACCATTACATGACTTTGGAAGTGGAACAGTTGAACAAAAATTCAATTTTTATGAGAATCAATAGAATCTGAAAATCCTTGGCACAATATTGGCAAAAGGGAAGCGCCTTAAAAACACAGGAAAACACAGCACAATTGTTCTTCTGTCTTTACTGCCTGTTCCCTGTCTATTACCATGGTTATGGTTTGTATCTAGTTTTCCCTCCAAAGGCTCATGTATATTATGGGGATTGAGAGTGGGGCTAGAGGGCCAAGGTGGGAGCTTGAGGGGCAGGGCCAGAGAGGCTCAAACAGTTAAACTGATAGCATGTGCGTCCCCCACACTGTCTCTTCCACCCCCAGGCCTGGTGGCCTCTCTTGGAGGTATAGAGTGGATTATCCTGGATATGACAGTGCAGTGCCTCAAGGTCTTGCTATATAATTCAGGCTACTTTAAACTATGAAACCTTCGGTAACTGTGAGCTAAAGAAATCTTTCCTTCTCTAAGCTTGTGTGTTGGGTATTTGTCACAGCAACGAGAGAAGAGTAACTAAGACATACCATTAGTGGTCTGTGGCTATGTAACAGAAAATGCCCCTCTAAAGCCAGTGAACTTGTTTGTTGGTTGCCCAGGTAACAGTTTATTTCCTCAGTCCAGTTACTACTGTCTCTTAGAAATGGCTGGTTACTCTGTTGCACATTTTATAAACCAATCCCCAACTGAGAAGCCACTCTGCCTCTGCACTTCCTGCTCGCTTATCTCATATAAGCCCTAGACCACCAGAGATCAGGGTCTGATATGGTCAGTGCCTGTTGTCATAAGTGAATCTGCCTTCACATCCTGGGTATTGTTTGGGCATTTCTGCTTGTTATTGCCTGTGGTGCATTGCCTGGAAAGACCAACCATGCTGAACTCGGGTCTTGGATCATGTCCCTCACAGATGGAGCAAGGACCACTCCAGGTCCAGATGGGAAGGTACACCCTTGAGATTTCTCAAGTGCCCTAAGAGATCTGGAGAAAGATTCCCAGCTCCTTGCTCAAGTGGATCACATTGAACCCCAAGGAGAAAAGGACACTGTCTGTCTGTCTTTCTGTCTGTCTGCCTGCCTGCCTGCCTGCCTGTTTGTCTGCCTGCCTGTCTGTTTGCCTGATTCTGGTAAGGACCCCCCCCCCCCGCCCCCGCCCCAGGGCACCTCAGGTAGTCAGTCTGTTAGTCCTGCTTAGTAAGAGCAGAAGAGCTTAATCAACTCTTTGTTAGTTAAGAACACCCTTAAAGGAAGGGAAATTGGAATGCTTAACCTCTGAGAGCCTGCAGACTGTGTGAATGGAATGCACAGCCTAAGCAATAGGCTGCTTCATCTGTGCACTGGTTGTGGTGGTTGACTGGGCCCTCACCTGTGGTTCTGTGGTGATTGACATGGTGTAATGGAGGCCTCGTACCCTCCTTAGCTAAGTTCCATGTAAATCCTGAAAGGGGTGCAGTCAGGCAGACATCACAATGGTCTCTCTCTTTCTCTCTGAGGGATATCCACCCTTTGTCTGTTGTGCCACATTCAAGGGTACACAATGTACAATATAGGAAGATGGAAAGGGAACTAATTAGTTAAAACTCACAGTCCCTGACTGTAGGAAAAAAGGGCTTTTACAGAGTTAAAATGAAACCAAACCACTCTTCAAACCTAAAGAAAAAAAAAAAAAAAAAAGGAAAAAGAGGCCCATTCTTCCCGAGAATTCTACCTTGGCATACTTGCAGCCTGCTGAAGCTACTGACAACACCTATAACTTCACTCCCCATGCCTGGCTCATCACTTCCAGCCAACTGAACTTGTTTCAGCTAGCCACAGCCTGCATTTGGCCACAGTGGCCTCTCTGAAGACAAGCCTATCCTGGTCAGATAGCATCATCTAACACCCACCCACGAAGGTGGTCAACAATTCCTCTGAGTTCCACATTTTTACTGAAGAAAAATTGGACTGTCAGCCCTGAAAATTGAGTTACTAGGGCCTCTCCAGAAGTTGCCTTACCTAGAAACAACCCAGTTCAAGCACTTCTCAAAAACACCTAAAAGGCAGGCAAGAAATCCATCAGCTACTTTTACCTAGAAGCCTACTAAAAAAACATGCTATCTATAATGAAATCCAATCTGATAGACGATTTGGTGAATTCTTCTAGCTATGAATTATAAGTACTGTGGATGCTAAAAATTAAATAGACAAAAAGATAAGAACTCTCCAATGTTCCCTTTGTAGAAAGGTTCAACTGGGAAAAATTGTGAGACAAAAGGTGAGCTCACTTGGAACTCAACTGTCATACGGAGTTAAAAATTAAAAACTCTCTCACCTTGACTCTGCATCTGTGTCCTGCATGACAAGAAAGCCACACTAGTCATTAAGACAAATCCACAAGTCTATCTGAGAGATTCTCAGATCAGCCCATGCCAGCAAAGCTTTATCCTTTGAGCGTGACCTGCTCCCGGCTTAGATTCATCACCCCCCCCCCCCAACACACACACACTGCCACTCAGCCAGCTCCAACACCACCAGCACCACCAGTTCTGTTTTCTGTACTCCAGCCTCCTGCTTTCTCATTTTAGTTAATTCAGCCTGAATGATCATGAGGGGTTAAGAACTCTTCCTCTGGGCTCCCACTTGTGTACCCATATGCCAACGTGGGATATCTGTCAGTAACTTCTTCTGACTCCATTTAAAATTGAAGAACCCCACTACAGTTTAGATGAGACCTAAACCTTGTTAAAGTCAAAAGTCCTCACCACTGTGGCTGATTCTGACACTGGGGTGACATGTTCCTCCTCTGGGCATGTGCAAACTGGGACTGTAAATACTACTGAGGGCCATGAAGCCTTAGATCAGTACTACACTGTCTTCTGGCAGGCCTCAAAGAGGGAGACAAGAAGCCAATGGGCATGTCTAAAGTTACTGAAGTTGCCTGCTGGAGACCCCACTATAAGGAAATTCTGTTAAAGCAGGTCCTGTGAGACTGGCAGACACTTTGTCTAACATGAATTCCTGTAAAGCCGTTTTTGGGAAGTGACCTCCTCTTTAAGTTAGAAGCTACCATCTCCTTCACACCAATTCAGTCAGCCTCCCTCTTATTTACCCTTGCACTTTCGACTCTGATCATTCCCTGAGAAGAAGACAGTGCCTGAAACAGCCTGAGACAGACAACTGCAGTCCTGAAGTTCTGAAAACTCTCCTCCCAGTGGTGTAAACTAAAGACTTGTCCCTGGGTCTGGCCTTCAACCATGCTACCTCACTGTAGGCCCCACTGCCGCCAGCTATCAACAATGCAGCCATCATCTTACATTCTATGGTTCTCAACGCGTGTACCCTTTTTGGACTGTTACTCAATAACCACATGAGCAGGGAAACTCACCATTATTTTCAGGGAGGCTCTAACGAGATATTTGACCAAGCCACCATCACCTTTTCTCTGAGAGTTCCCTGGCCTTTCCAGCTTTGTCATGGTTCCCTGAGCAAATAGTATAGATGATCAAACTGCTAAAATATGCTTCTGCTTTCTGTAAAGCAAGTTCAAGATCCCCGAGCTGCCAGTGCTGTTGACTGCCCTCCGTAGACATTGCCTCAGTGTCCTGCCCCCCATAGCCTGCTGGTACACAATAAAATGGACCCCAATAAAATGCTTTCTTCTGCTTTCAATTGGCTCCTGTCAGCAACTGACCTGGACTCAACCTCTCAGAGGCTCAAACACTTATTTTGTCTTTGAATAAAAAACACTTCAGACACAAACGCTCTGTTGCAATATCTGGCAGAAATTGGTTACAAGAAAAGGACTCCACAGACACCTTGGAGCTGCTGGCTCCTGTGTGCTAACTCAGACGGTCAGTCCCTGGGAGTGCTTAGTGGCCTCTAAGGGTTGCCTGCTCCCTTTGCCTCTACCCTATCTGCCACTGTCCTTCTTGATCCAGAAAGCTGACAAGCTCACCTTAGACTGAGACCTAACTCTCCAGGTGCCACATGCTGTGCTGGGATGAGCCATTCTTAAAAATGGACCCCCTGACAGAGCTGAGTACATCCTGTTTATGAATGGCAGTAGCTCTGTTAGGAATGAAGCCCAACACAGTAGGTATGCTGCTGTCACCTTGGACAAAATGATTTTGGCCAAATCTCTCCTGCAGGGATGATTGGCACAGCCAACTACTTCCTGCTGCTGTTTGAAAATGTGCCACTAATGACAAAAAAAAAAAAAAAAAAATCAATCCAGAGGGCCAAACCTCTCCCAGGGATTCAATCAACTGAAAACTTGGTATTCCTGGGAAATCAGAATCAAACCTAACCCCCACTGTATGCTCTGTTAGCTCAAACCACTGTGCTGGTACCTACCCATCCTCCTGCAGCTACCTCAGGCTTCAGCATCTGGGTCATTATCCCTGGCCTCCCATTCCCTACCTGTACTAAGAAGACAATAAAAGTTTGAAGGGTCGTGTTGTCAATAAGCCATCTCTCACTATGCCTACCCTTCATCATTAGCACCAATAGGCTTTAATTTGTAGCAAAATAACTGAAAAACTAAATTAAGTAAAACCTATATGTTGTATACAGACCACAAAGCTCTAGGAAAGTTAAACAATAGCTTCTAACTCACAAACATATAACCCAGGTACCTATTCATTTGTTTGCTTTTGGTGGTACCAGGGATTGAACTCAGGACCTTGTGTTTGCCAGGCAAGCACTTATTCCACTGAGCTATCTCCCCAGCTCTTCTTTTTTTTTTTTTCCCAGCTGGCTAAGGCTGCCTTAAGGATGGGCCCGGGGATTGAACTCCCGTCCCCTGTGCCCGAGTGGAATTGCCTGGGTAGGTGCTTACACCACTAAGCTAACCCAAAGACTGCCCCCCTCCAACCAGGTACCTATTAATGACCTCTACAAGTTCCAGAAATCCAGCCTTCCACCTGCTGAAGAGCTTACCTGGATCATACAGCTCACTCTGAAGCAACAACACACTCAAAGCCTTGCTCCTGTCACTCTGGATGCTGACAGATCAACGCATGGCTGAAGCCAGGGGACATCATTCACGGGCTCATAGGATTGCTCCATCGCTATTTCCCTTGGTTTTTGTCCTTTCTAGCTGCTTACTTCCCTGCCCCTCTGCTAGCTGTGGGTTTTGTTAATGAACCTGGATTCTGCCTATCCCTGACCTTGCCTCTCCACTTCCTGCTAGCTTTTTCTTTTGGCTTAAACTTTTATGGATGATTGCCCTAAGAGCATAGAACAGTTCACCAAACCTGACTTGTCTAAGATTTGATAAGTGTCTAAGACACATTGGATGCTCTCCTAGATCAGATTAATTTCCTCACTACCTTGCCAGAGTAGGGTTACAGAACAGACAGGCCTAAATTCTGGTTGCGTCTTGTTTCAGAAGACCATAAGTAAATCTTCATTGGGAAAATAAAACAGGGGAAAAATGTATTAGAAAATGCCCCCACCCAGCCGATATGTTGCCCAGGCAATAGGCCTGTTCCAGATCCAGTTGCTCCTGTTCCTTAGGAATGCCTGGTCACTGTGATGCATTAGCTGGTCACTACTATACACATTGTATAAACCAGTCTCCAATTGACAAGCCATTCTGCCTCTGTACTTCCTGCTTGTTTAGCTCACATAAGCTCTAAGCCACCAGAGATCAGGGCCTGCTATTCTGGGAATGTTCCCAATCTGTGCCCATTGATGTAAATAAATCTACTTCTAAATCCTGGGTGTTACAACAGTATTTCTGCTTGTCATTGCAGCCAGGTGGCAGACACTAGACCGTGAGCCCAGAGACTTAGGCCACCATTTTCCTGCACACAGGGAGGTGCTATGTGACTAGAATGATGTGAGTGAGGAGGGGAGGGCTTTTAAGTCCAGTCTTGGCTCCATATCCAATGTACCCTCTAAGGCTGTCTGAACCCCCAGTTTCACATCCTTCACCAGAAGGCTTGAGCAAGGAAATCTCTTTAGTTCCTTCCACAAGCTCCAGAATCCACTGCCACTGGTATCTACTGCCAGCACAGAGCTTCTGGACCTGGTGTCCATATGGGTGCGGGGTGTGTGTGTGTGTGCGTGTGTGTGTGTGTAACTCATGGTGCTCAGCTATAGATACCATGGGGCTTCAGCTGACAGGGCCCACTGTCGGAGGATGCTGTCCCTGGGCCATGATACAACACACCCCTCCCTAAGCTCTGGGTCTGTCATGTGCTCAGTTCAGGGGCTAAAAGAAAAGAAGGGCTCTACAGATAGGAAGCCATACAGCTCAACTCAGAATGAGAGTATATTTGGTGTTTGGCAAGAGTACTTTATTATGGGATATCATACTCCTGTTAAAAAACCCATTAGGAAATTAAGAATCTCAGCCATGATTTTAAAATATGGAGTGGAATTTTTTTCAGTGCTCCCCAGGTGAGCTTTTCCTCCCCAGTGGTAAATGCAGAAATCTAGTGAATCTAACACATCTCATTGGAGGTTATGCTCCCAGAGGTGACTGCTTTGCCTGGACTATTCACTGACTTGCAGTGAGGCCTATTTTCAGAAAAAGTTAACATAAATCCCGACTGTGATTGTCCCAGGCTGAAACTACCTACTGTGTGCTGGGGTGCATTGGGTGCTGCGCCATGGCATGGAAGAGAGGGAGGGGAGGAAAGACAGGCCAACTCTCAGGCGGTGGGGAGATGTTCCAACCTCAGTAGTGTAGAGCTGTGTCTTAGTTACTTTTCTTTCATTGCTGGGACAAATACCCAACACTCAAAATGAGGAAAGGAAAGGTTTATTTAGCTCAGAGTTACTGGAGGTTTCAGTGGCTGCAAGGCAGAGTGGCATATGGCAGAGGGCAACCTCTCTCCTCTCCTCTCCTCTCCTCTCCTCTCCTCTCCTCTCCTCTCATCTCCTCTCCTCTCCTCTCCTCTTCTCTCCTCTCCTCTCTCCTTCCCTCCCCTCCCCTCTCTACTCCTCCCTTCCCTTTTCCTTCCCTCCCCTTGCCTCTCCTCTCCTCTCTGGTGGGCAGAGAGCAAGAGCAGGGAGAGCTAGCAGCAGTTCCAGTAGCTAACCTTACACTGAAATGCAAATCACCTGCCCCAGGCGAGGTGCAGCACCCATACCCACAATAAGCAATTACGAATTCCAGAAGCCACCAAATGACTGCATGAGGCTTTGTGGGAACACCTGTACACAAACCATAATAAGCTGGGCATGTAAGACACAGGCCCAAGAGGAACAGGACAGGTAATTTGACAAATAAGCATGCCAGACAGTTAGGATTCCAACAAGACACAGTAGAGCATAGCCAGAGTTAATTTATAAATAGGATCAGTCTGCCAGTGAAGTTAGTGTGTGACCAGGTGGGACAGGAAGTTGCAAGCAGCAAGGTTTAAGCAAGCAAACATTCTGTTTTGATCCTCATAGTCAATATTTTGCACAATTTCTTTCATTTGGACTCCATCAACAAAAATGTTGTCTTCCTGCAAACCTACCATTGTTATTGTCACTAGAGGTTTAAGAATGTTGGGCTGGCCAAATAGCTCAGGGATTAAAGCACCTACATTGCCTTGTCCAGCTCTGCTTGCAGTCTGCCTAGACAAACAGAGCAGCAGGTTTCAGGAAGTTTCCTTTTCCTTCAGATTTTGGACCAAAGTTTTATTTGTTTCTTGGCTGCCTCTGGTGCTGGGGCCCCGGGAGGTGGGGTCAGCATCCAGCCCACTGCACTCTACCACCCTCTAGGCTATCCCAATAGTGGGCAGGTCTCCTTGGACCCTGAGTTCCTTAACAGAGTGTAATAAGGCTGTAAATATTTGTGATTTTTTTATACCCATTGTCAGACGCGGAGGCAGCATATCAAAGCAGTTTTTTTTTTTTTTTATGGTGACAGATGTATATTTTGCTAATGGCAGCTACAGGCTCAGAGTTGCACACAGCAACCCATGACCACACATTCCATTAGCTCGTCCCGATGGCTTGTAATGGAAAGAGCTGATTTAAACTTTTATAACAACAACAACAATGACAACAAAAATAAAATAGTGCCCTTGAGCAGGTGCAGGGTCCAGGGGTTCAATCCCCAGGCCTGCTATTCTGGTCCTGCCCCCAGGGAGCACTGAGCGGGCAATTGAGCCTGGGTGTGGTGGCATGCACCTATAATCCCAACTCTTGGAAGACAGTAAACATGTGGATCCTATGAGTCCAATCTAGTAGTAAGGCCCTGAACACCGTATAGACCCTTCCCTAAAAAATGCAAGAAAAAAAAAAAGAAGAATGTTACCAGGTGCTAATAGATGTTGATCCTGAATGGGGAGTTTGGCTTGTTATTGATTAGAGTGGCTCTGACTGTGTCTCTGAAGAGTTGTGTGACCTGGTACAATGTCCTCCAAGAGTCTCCTTTTTTTTTGGTAAAATCTGTAAAATAAGACGCCAAATAATTGTGTGACCAGAGTCTGTATCAAAATGACTAAGCATGCTTTTTCAAAATATACGCATTTCAGCCGGGCGTGGTGGCGCACACCTGTAATCCCAGCACTCGGGAGGCTGAGGCAGGAGGATCGGTGCGAGTTCGAGACCAGCCTGGGCTACGAAAGTGAGCTCAAGGCCAGCCTGAACTGCATAACGAGGCCCTGTCTCAAAAAAAAAAAAAAAAAAAAAAAAAAAAAAAAAAAAAAAAAAAAAAAAAAAAAAAAAAAAAAAAAAAAAAAAAAAAAAAAAAAAAACAACAACAACAACAACAAAAAATATATATATATATATATATATGCATTTAAACCATGTACCAGAACTACAAAGTTAGGACATCCAAGAAGAGCTCAGGAGACCTGGGGTCCAGCCAACCTCATAGAAGATATAAGCAAGAGCCACAGTTGGGAGGCAGTTATGTTGAACAACTCTCCTTCTAATAAA
>PVJA010015395.1:18124-45607 GCA_004027025.1 Myocastor coypus | reverse complement strand
ACAAAGTGTACAGTATTAAGTCTTCCCCTTGTAGTGTTAAAAAGCTAGGAAAATAAGGTTTCAGGTTAAAGTGCTGGGGTCTGTTGTATCAACCTGAGCTTGGAGCCTTAGAGATTTTTATACAAATTAATACAAGCCTGTAGATGTTTGTTTAAAAACCACATTTTTAGCATGAAACCAGTTTGCTGAAATTTGAAGGACACTTGTAAAAAATAAGGTACGTTAGTATCAGCAAGATGGGCATAAGGAGTACCAGATAGCAAAAGAAATGTTCCCATGGTAGCTATAAAAAAAATTCTTGCCCTAAGAGTTTCATATTCAAGGTGCTTAAAGGGCAAGATACTTGACTAGAGCATCTTATATGAGGGGTCACAGATGGAATCCGTGTAATGAACTGGGTTTATATTAAGGTCCATCAGAACCACCTTAAAGATTTTTAAGTTGTGCTCTGACCAAGATTGGAAGTGTACTGTGTGCCAGCTGTGGAGACAGTGTTAAGACCTGTGATAGCCCATGTTGAGTTGTTGAGTACACTCCCAGTGTGCAGCCTGGAAGCTGCCTAGATAGTGCAACGTAGGATTCCATGCATCCCTTGTACACTTAACCCAGAAGACAAATATGTTTTGGTTCATACAGGATATTCCTTGGTAAGAGCAATGGACCGGAATCTGTAAGAAGGAAAGTAAAAGATGGAGCTGATGAAGGTATCCTGTGCCCTTGATGGATGAGACGATAAAGTTTATGAAGTTTTGAGATTTTCAAAAAAAAAAAAGAAAAGAAAAATAACACAAAATAGAAAATGAATGAAGCAAAAATCTGAAAAGATCAATGAAATTGATTAATCATGAGTAAGACTGAACAAGAAAAAAGGGATACAAATTACTCATGCAAAGGATAAATGTTCAGCTATCACTACATCATTATAGTTCTGAAAAATACCAACAAGCTAAGGAAATTATTATAAATATTATTAAATAAATAGATTTCACATGTGAAATGTGCATCTTTCTTGAAAATAAGAAATTCCCCAAACTGATTCATGACATTAAAACAAAAGAAATCAAAACAACCCCAAGTTTATTCAGGTTATTAAATTTATAATTAAAAATCTCCCCAGGATTCCAAGGCTATTGGAATCCTATTGGTGAATTCTAGCAGATGTCAAAGAATAAAATGATACCTTTATACATGCTTCAAGAAAATAGGAGACTTGGGCACACAGTCCACTTCAATAGCTAAGCATTATTCTCATAATCTTAAGGTAGGATGGACCTGTAGAACAACGTCCTTCACAGATACGAATTCCTTCACAAATTTTATTTATTTATTTAATTTATTTGTTTATCTATTTATTTACTTATTGGCACTGGGGATCAAATGCAGGACCCTGTGCTTCCCAGGCAGGTGCTTATGTTGCTGAGCTATCTCCCCACCCCTTAGCAAATTTTAGAAAACAATCTAATGCTATGTAAAACAGTAGTGTACTATAACCAAGTGAGATTTTCTTTAGACCTGTAAATTGGGTTTAACATTAAAAAAATCAATATAATTTGCCACAGTAACACAATAAAAGGGGAAATATAACTATCTCAACAGAGACCATAAAGAGTTTCCCAACATGTACGGAAGCAGCTCCCTCACCTAATAAAGGACATCTGTGACTAACTAGGTAAGGCTTTCTCCCGCCCACCCTTTGCACCTCTAGTTACCATGGTACTGGGAGTCGAGCCAGTGCCATAGATAAGCAAAGAGAAAGAGAAACGAAGGGAGCAAGAAAGGAAAGAGCCAGGGAGGCATGGCAGGCAGCAGGGACTAGAAAGGAGAAAGTACCTTTTTCTCACTAGCGAAGCACATACTTGTGTACACTGAAAATTCTACGGAATGTATAAAAAGCTACTAGAACTCTTAAGTGAGTTTAACAAATCCACAGAGTGCAGAATTAATCATTGCTCTCCTATCTACCAGTAGTAAATGACTGGAAATTAGAATTAAACACTATTATAATAAGATCAGAAGACATATCATAAAAAATATTGCTTTTTAAAAGACAAAATTCATGAAAATATGTAGTATGCTTTTGTTAAGCAATTAATTACACTATTTCCCCAGAAAAGCAGGAGGCATCACAATACCTGACTTCCAGCTAAGGCCGAAGCCCACAAGGGTAAAACCCGGACGATACTGGCACAGAGACAGACACGAGGAGCACAGGAACAGAACAGAGGACGGGGGAACACACCCACAGACACGCTCAGCTATTGGATCCTTGACAAAGAGGCCAAAAGCACACGTTGGAGGAAAGATTGCCAGTTGGGCCATTAGGTGCTAGAAAACTTGGCTATCTGCTTGCAGAAGACTGGGATTTGACCCATATCTCTCGCCATGCACTGAACTAAAATAAAGACTGATCCAAGATTTAACCATTAAAATATAAACATTGAACCTACTGGGAGATAAACTATGCAAAGCATGCGAAGTCATAGATATAGGAAAGGATTTTCTTAGTAGTGCGAAGAGACAACAGACAGAATGAGACAACATGTGTAGCTCCTCCCTACACAGAGGAACAATATATAGAATATGTAAAAGACTTTTAAAAATTAGACCACCTGAAACATAAAGACCAAGCAAAGAAGGAGCAAGTGGGATGAAGAGACAGTCTCAAAAAGAAGTAGAAATGGCCAATATAAGTGAAAAGGTGCTCGACATTACTGGCTACTGGAGAAATGCGAATTAAAACAATGCTAAGATTCCATCTTTTTGTTTCAAAGAAAATAATTTTTTTAAAAAAATATTAAAAATGATACAGAATTTCAAGTCAAGAAGATAGCAAATCAGCAATGGTTGCGCACGGTTAATCTTTCCATCCTAACACCAGAAAGAAGGGCAGTGGGCCAAAATAAAAACTGCTGGTATGACTATAGTGAAAAAGCAACTTCCCACCATTGGTAGTAGGAATGTAAATTAGTACAACCACCATGGAAATCAGCATGGAGATGTCTTAAAGAACTAAAATTAGAAACTCCATATGTTCCAGCTAGTCCCCTTCTAGGTATTTTCCTCGAAAAGCTGAAGACATCACATGACGGTGATACAAGCATGCTCAGGTCTACAAGGCACAACTCATAATAGCTAAGTCCTGGAATCGGCCTGGATGTCCATCAACAGACAAATGAATACAGAAAATGTGTTTTCTAAGCACCATGAATACAACTCATAGAGAAGGACAAATTTGAGAAATTTCGAGGAAAATGGATGCACCTGGAAAATATGATGTTGAATGAAATCAATCAGTCCCATGAGCTAAATGCCACGAAGTATCTCATTTAAATAAGGCAACATGTAAACAAAGTACATCATAAGGAATGGATAGAAAGACACCAAGGGACAGAGCTCTTGCAGACAGCAGAGGTCTAAGAGACCCAGGGCCAGGGGGCTGGGGAAGGGGAAGGGACGGGAGTAGAACTCAGACGTGCTGGGCACATGATCCCAGGAACCTCAATGTGTGTAAATGGCATGTCACCATGAAATGAATAACATGAATGAAAAAATGAGAAGGGGATTCAGGGGAAGTAGGAGGGTGGGTAAGAAGAAGAGGATTTTTTTAAAAAGGAAAATAAGTTTATGCTACTCCCCAAGATGAATGTAAATATCACATACTGTGAACATGTGCTAATAAAAAAAAGATAATTCCCAGATGTGGTTATAGGTTTAATCTACATAAATCAGTATATGATACAAGTTATATGTTATCTAACATATGTTATGGTTGGCATCTGGTTGTCCTCTAAAGCCTCATATCACCGTGTGGGGGTTTCAGAGTCTATGACTGACTCACGGTCCACTGCTGGGATTATAGGCGGGAGAGCTACGCCCGGCCTGGGGTAAGCGGCCTGCATACAGCTTGAGGGAGGGAACAGGGCTCACGCCCTGCTGCTCCTCCCTTTCTGCTCTTTCTGCTTTTGTTGTTTTCTACCGCCATGAATGGCGGCCTTCTTCCATGTGCCACTGAGTATGGAGCGAAACCTCCACTAACTCTGAGCTAAATAAGCCTTTCCTTCCTCAATTCTGGGCATCAGGTATTTTGTCTCAGCCACAAGAGAAAAGTAACCAAGATAGTATATAGATAACACTGTTATATCATCTACAAATTCACTTTAATATTGCCTGTATTTAATCCCAATAAAAGTTCTATCATATAATTATCTAACTAAAAAATATACATAGAAGCTCCAAGAAGCTACAATAGTGGGGACAATGTGGGAAAAAAAAAAAAAAATACAAGAGAACACTATCTGATTTCAGGACATATTGTTAAGCTAAACTAATTTAAACAGTGTAGTGTTGACAAGAGATAAGGACATAAATAAATGGCACAGAACAGATAGTGCTAAATAGAGCCATACTGGTATGGCCAATTATATGGAACAAAGTTGGCAGTAATTCAGCAAAGAATTAGAGTGCTTCCGATAATGATGTCGGAATACCTAGAGAGTCACACAGAGAAGCGGAAGTCAATTTTTCATTGATACCACACACAAAAGCAACTGGCAATCCATTGTAGGTCTGCATGTAAAAGCTGGTATTGTAACTAAGTCTTCTTGAAGAACAGAAGCAAAAATGTTCACAAATGTAGGCCAGGAGACATTTTCTAAAAGGTAGTAGAAAAAGCTCACACTCTACAACAGGAAGTTAAAATAAACTACTTCAGCAAATTGTAACACCTCGGCTTTTTAAAAATTAACAATAATAACATGAGAAAACAAGTTATGACTGGGGAATAGTTTCTCTTCTCTCGTTACTGGGACAAATACCTGACACTCAAAATAAGAGAAGGAAAGGTTTACTTAGCTCACAGTTACTGGAGGTTTCAGTCCATGTTCAGCTGGCCCCAAGACAGAGCGGCCCATGGCAGAGAGCAGCATTTCATGGCGGCAGCCAAGACCAAGAGCTAAGGGAGAGGTAGCAGCTCAGCAGCTGACTTCTCTTCCTTCCTTACATTGAAATGCAAATGCCCCAGGGGAGGTGCAGCACCCACACCCACAATAAGCCATTACAAATTCCAGAAGCTGCCCCAGGACTGCAAGAGGCTTTGGGGGGACACCTATACACAAACCATAAAATACATATATTATCATTTATATCCAGGATACTCCAATATATAGAGAACTTCTAAAATACAAACCATCTAAACAGACACTTCACAAAGAAAATGTTGTTTATGTAAAAGCTGGTACTGTAACTAAGTCTTCTTAAAGAAAAGAGGCCAAAATGTTCACAAATGTAGGCCAGGGGACATTTTCTAACAGGTAGTAGAAAAAGCTCTCACTCTACAACAGGAAGTTAAAATAAACTACTTCAGCAAAATGTAACACCTCGGCTTTTTAAAAATGAATATTAACATGAGAAAACAAGTTACGACGGGGGAAAAACAAGTTACAACAGGGGAATGGCTCCTCTTCTCTCGTTGTGTAAGGTACGTGTAAGGGCACGAAAATATCCTCACTAGGACTGTCACGAAGGCCAGTGACGAGCGAACCAAGTGAGTTAGAACAGTGTCTCGACTGCTAAAATTAAAATCAGCCAACTGTATCGAGCTGGCAGGATTACAACCTGACACAACCCCCCCCCCACCCCCGGGACGGAGTCAGCCACCAGGAGCACACACTGTGTGGCTCTATTTGTACAAAACTGGAGAGAACACTAATTTAACTGGCAATGACAGAAGGCAGGTATGTACTTGCCAGGGCACAAGGACAGAGGGTCATGCTGTCAAGAGCTGGAAGGCAATGTTTACGCCTGTCGCCTGAAGTGGCAGCAGGGATAATGAGAGACATTTACAAATATCCAAAGCCCATGGAAGGAGCATCTCCTTACCAGGATGCATTTTCCATTACATAAGTAACAACAGTAGAGATGACTTATGAAAATTACTTACACTCAAAATATTTC
Source organism: Myocastor coypus (assembly GCA_004027025.1). Classification (NCBI taxonomy): domain Eukaryota; kingdom Metazoa; phylum Chordata; class Mammalia; order Rodentia; family Myocastoridae; genus Myocastor; species Myocastor coypus. The sequence continues at coordinate 39,655 of PVJA010015395.1, read as the reverse complement.
ATTGTCAGAAAGCTTTGCTTTTCGTCTTCTGAAATATCTTCATTGTATCCCTCAAAACTCCTTTCACTTTCAGCATATAACAAAGCCCTTTGCTTCTACTTTTATGAAGACACATTGTACTACTTGTCAGTAGTAATCAGTATCATGGTATGTCTTATTAATGTCAATTTTGCAAAAAAATTAGTCAGCTATTAAAATTGTAATGCATTTTTTAAGTCTTTTAGTTATTTATTTAGTATAGGGCCTCGCTATGCCACTTGAATTTACAGTGATCCTCCTGCCTCAGCCTCCCCAGCACTGGGATTACAGACGTGTGTACCATGCCCGGTTTTCGGGCTGGCAAGGCATGTGGTACTGGGTATCAAACCCTGGTCCTTGTGTTTGCCAGGCATGGGCTTAGACTGCTGAGTTATCTCCCCGGCCCCTTAATGCTGTTTGAAACTATAACAAAAGCCAAAAGGATTTGATTCAGTGCCTCATATGTACCAGGCAGTTCAGACACTTGATTTCCTGCTGAATCTTTACAGGGAACCCCACAAGGCTGACAAATGACAATGCCTACCAGGGCTAAGGAGCTCTGCACAAGCCACACACAGGTGGACTTGCCACTGGAACGTAGGATCACCTCCTGCCTAAGTCAGTATTTCTGCCCTCACGGTTACTGTTGTGATCAATCTGGGTTTAATACTCGGAAACACAGAGACACAGGTTCTTGTTGGAACTGCAGAGGAAAACCATAACTGTTTCCAACAAGGAACTCAGTTTTCTCAAATTTATCCAGGTGTCAGTCTCAGTTCCTACTGTTCAGTACCAGGATCTATGTATCCAGAATAAAGGGAACGATGCTTGGTAGTAAATACCTTCACTGTCCAGGTCATCGCTCTGAGCAAACACACTGTCCACAGAAGAATCCGGGATGAAGGTCCATTCATCAAATTTTTCAAGTACATCTTCGGGAAAGTTCCCACCGCTGCCTGCAGCTGTCCCTTCATCAATAGTACTTTTCATCTGGTATCTCAGCACCATTCTTGCTAGCATAGATCCTTTATCTAAACATAAAGAAATATACCAGCAACCTCAAATTTCACAAGCATACACACAGAGATATACGCATAATCCGCGTTCCTTACATTCTTATACTTCTGGAGAACTTTCTCAAACACTTTGCAACGCACAATGATATGAAATCGTTACCAGCATGATAAATTATGTTAAAAAATACCATTAGTATTTATCTAAAGCTTTGATATAAATGACAGAACTGAATTGTACGCAGTTTGATTCAAGAAAGGGCTGGGAGGACCAGGGAGATAGCTCAGCAGTCTAAGCACCTGTCTGGCAAGTGTAGGACCTGGGTTTGATCTCCAGCATCACATGCTGCACCATCCCCACCCCCAGGCACACCAAGCTGCCCACTGAAACTGGGCCTGGTGGCACATGCCTGTAATCCCAGTTCTGGGGAAGCTGAGACAGGAGGATCACTATGAGTTCAACTTTCAAGTAAGATCCTATGCAAAAACGAAAAAAGAAGAGAGAAAAAAGGGCTGGGAGATCTGTGTGAAGGCTCACGTCTATAACGCCAGCACTCAGGGAGGCTGAGGCAGGAACACTACAAGCTTGACCCCAAGCTGAGCAGTTCAACAAGATCTTGTCTCAGAATAAAAAGCAAACGAAGAGACAGGGACGAGGCTCAGTGTGAGAGCTCTGATTTCAATCCCTAGTACCATGGGGAAAGGAAGGAAGCGGGGAGAACAGGAGAAGGAAAGGGGAGAGGAGAGGGTGGAGAGGAAGAGGAGGCAGGGGAGCGTGGGAGAGAGAAGAGGAGGAGCAAGGACTGGGATTTGAGGGCAGTCGGGCCTGTGTCCGGTCCCAGAAAAGCCGCCTGCAAGTTACGTAAGCCCTCTAGTATCTTCCCAGATGACAATCTACTCACCAGAAGGTGCCAGAAAAGACAAAATAAGGTGCTGCATGTAAAGAGGCACAAGGCCTCAAACACGGATGTTAAATGATCTAATTGTTTCTATCAACTTTCCTGAGTGATTCATGCTATTGGGAAATTGGATAGAATTTTGCAGTTTAGATGCTCTTAAAATCCCATGACGCTGTAGTGTGAAGAAGTAAGGTGCCAGGCTGGGGAAGGTCCTGAGTATAGCCGGGAAGTTACCTTCAAATATCTGTCTCCCAGCTCTCATTACATGTGCTATGTGCGGCTCAGTCAAGTGCTCCCTGAAAAATCTGTCTGTCTGTCTGTCTGTCTGTCTGCCTGTCTCTCTCTCTCTCTCTCTCTCTCTCTCTCTCTCTCTCTCTCTCTCTCTCTCTATCTATCTCTCTCTCTGTGGTGGTACTGGGCATCCAACTCACAACCTCACATTCACTAGGCAGGTGCTGTGCCACTGAGCTATATCCCCAGTACTCTGGAAAATATTTTAAATCTATTAATCCAAATTGTTCCTTAAACCGCAGCCACTAATGAAACTGTGGCCCTGCTCATCAATCAATCAGGAGACATTATTATATTCTTTTTTTTTTTTTTTTTTTTTTTTTTTTTTTTTTTTTTTTTTTTTTTTTGTCTTTTTGAGGCAGGGTCTCGCTATGCAGCTGAGGCTGGCCTTAAGCTCACTTTTGTAGCCCAGGCTGGTCTCGAACGTGCAGCGATCCTCCTGCCTCAGCCTCCCGAGTGCTGGGATTACAGGTGTGCTATTATATTGTTTCTAATGAGATAAGACTTCTGGATGATAAGAACTTCACACAGAAAAAGAAAGGAATCTAGCAAATAGCAGATCTCTACGTGAGACCACGATTCCTCCCATCAGAAGTCAGATATTAAACAGCTTGATGACATGAAATTGGTAACAAAACATGACACCAAATCATGTCTTGTCAATTTCCAGGGTCACCAGAGTCAGCTAGGAAATCTGTGGGCAGACATGTTGCTGATGTAACATTTAGTATTCACATACGTAGGACTCCCCTATCTCAACTGAGTTCTCAACACATTAGTATCATAAAATCACAGTTCTGGGGTGTTTTTCACTTCATGCATTTGCTAAGAGATATTTAAATTTGCTACTTGTTTTTCCTCAAGTATTACAAAGCATTCCACTGCATGACTGCACCATGATTTATTTAAACAGACCCTTTTGGGAAATACTTGGGCTTTTCGCTATTATAAATAATATTCTGTTATACTCCCTTGTATAGGTTCCTTGTGCGTGCTGAAAACGTCCATACCATGATTCCTAATGGTGTATTGCTGAGTGGAAAACCCATGTACCCCCATTTTTGTATAGCAGTTTTTTTTTTGTTTGTTTGGTTTTTTTTGAGACAGGGTCTCACTATGCAGTTGAGGCTGGCCTTGAGCTCACTTTTGTAGCCCAGGCTGGTCTCGAACTCGCACTGATCCCCCTGCCTCAGCCTCCCAAGTGCTGGGATTACAGGCATGCGCCACCACGCCCAGCGTTGTATAGCAGTTTTAAAAATTAAAAATATTTTATAAGTATGTGTGTGTACTGAAAGCATTGAGTATCGCCAGATGTCCTCAAAGGAAGAGAATTTAATTTACTACCAACAATATGGGAAAAGTTGGTTTCCACATATTCTTCTCAACGTCACTTATTAACGACATTTATTTTTTTGTCAATATTTTCCATGTATAATTGGAGGGCAGATACTGGGAATTAGGAAAAAATAATGGGAAGGGAAACAAGGGAGAGGAAAAGGGACAGAGAAGGAAGAGAAAGGAAAGACAGAGTAAGAGGAAAAATGGAAACAAAGCTTGAGTTAATGGGGAGGGAAAGCAGAACTGAAGGCAGAGAAGGAGAATGGGGGGGAGGAGAGTTAAGGTCTATTATGTGCAGCTATAAATTCCCTCTGAGGAATGTGATCAATATGTATGATAAAGAGGTACTAATACAAAGCCAAGTTAAAAAATTAAACATGTAACAGCTTTACATGATATGAAAAGCACTAGTATAGATACTAGGATGACAGCGATGGAAGAATTCACACTGACTCCATGATGCTTGTAAGCTAACAAAAGGTAGATTATAAAAGAAAGAAAAAATACAGTAGCATGATCAGCTGATCAGTACTAGAACAGTTGAGAAACAGGGCACTGTGACGACAGGCAAGAGGATTTCTCCCCCCACCCAGATTTCCAGGGGGTGACAATCCTTTCTTATAAAATGCATTTGTTGAGGCAAGAGGAAAGGAGACAGCTAGGTGAAGAGCTAAGGGAGAGAGGGAGGGACAGCAACTCCAAGAGAAGCCTCAGAGTAGGATGGACCAAGAGCGCAAGAAAATGAAGACATTTCCGTCTGGGGCAGACCTGAGTGTGTACAGCCACCACTGGAATGGACAGATAATGTTTTTGTTTTGTTTGGTTTTGTTCTGTCTTTTTGAGGCAGGGTCTCACTGTGCAGTTCAGGCTCTCCTTCACCTCACTTTTGTAGCCCAGGCTGGTCTCGAACTCACACCGATCCTCCTGCCTCAGCCTCCCAAGTGCTGGGATTACAGGCGTACACCACCACGCCCGGCATGGACAGATAATGTTTCTAACAGCACTCGGATGTGCAAAGAAAAGGAGGGGAAAGATTAATCAGGTTGTGAAGGACTGGCGCGTGGCCAGTCAAATCATTGAATTTCCACTGGACCCATTTTTGCATCAGCAAAATGACAGCAAATGGTTCTAGCAACATAATCCGTCCAGTGAAGCGCCACAGAACAGGCTGGCTGCAGAGAAGAAGGTGAGCATGGGAAGAAATCAACAGGGGAGCGAGGCGTTCAGGGTGGGAAACATTCGGTACAAACAGAAGCCGATCCATGCAAGGCAACACGTCATTAACGCAGCACAACATATGTCAATTTGGAAGTACAAAGAAAATATATGCTTGACTGAAATCAAAGTGCATGGACTTGAAAAATGGCCAGTCTCCATGTAGGCATGTTGCGTATCTTGTGGATACCGTGGCATACAAACAAAAAAATAAAAAAATATCCTTGTGGATACGTACTTGTCTGTTTCCTCAATTGAGACGTCTTATCTGGGAATAAAGGAGCAAGCCAAGAAGGCTCCATCTTGCCTATGCCAAATCCTCCCAGGCAGATGCTGTTGTTGGCCTGATCCAGGGCAAGCCTCCTCAGGAGCAGGCCTACGATGCGGCTGTCGCCCTTCCGGATGCTTATGCTCAGCGCTTTCCTTACGTCTTGCTCTCGGGACCCGCTGTTGAGAAGCAGTTCCACCAGCCTGGGACTGCTCTCTTTCTCACACACCTACCAAAGGGTGCAGAGGAAAAAAACCATCAACTTCCCTGTGGGCAGACTGATACACTGAATTTGGTGTGATTTTTCTCTATGCAAAAAGAAAAAATTTAGATTCAAACAAAAATCATAACTTACCCTTAAGATAGACTAGGAAAATAAAACTAGCACCACCACTATCAGAGTAATACAGTGTTGACAATCAGCCGCCTGAAAGTGGGTGTTTATGAAAGAGCTGTCACTGGGCTTGCTCTGATTGCCTTTATCCATGCATTTTCATGCCCATGAATGAGTCCCCGTATTATTTTCTGGCGAGCACAGACTTTACAACATTAAATCTTTCTTTTTAATTTTTTTTTATCTTTCACATCATTTTATTTTTTCCCTTCAACCATAATAATGTGCTACCTAAGCTTTGTCTTAATGGGTGGGTCTGTGAACACAGTCGTCTCCATTCCACGCACAGGCAAGGCAAACGCTGCTTCTGGAAATGGTCCTACCACGGAGCCTCTGCTCCTCCAGCCCAAGTCACCCCCTTGCCTGGCTTTATCTTCACCATCCTGTGCCACCACTTCACTGAGCCTCATCCCAGACTGTAACTTCTCCATGGCTGCCATCATTTTGCTGTGCTTTTCACAGAGAATGTGTCGGACCTTTACTGCACTGCCACCCCGTTTGGGGCCCTGAGCCTTCCTGTCACTCCCAGAGCCTGCTCCCCCTTCTCCCCGCTTTTCCAGAACCACTTTTTCCTTTGGGCAGCATCTTTGGAATTTGCCCCAGCATCAGATCTTTATGGTCTGATAAAGTCTGTCAAAGCTTTGACAGGTATCTCCACCTGCACTCTGCACAGTCCTTAGTTAGGCAACCTCTTGGTAAATGACTAAACGGTCCTGACTGCTGACTCTGCACTGTCCCCAAATAAGGTTGAATCAGTGAGTTTGCCCACACTGTTGGGGAAGTATCTGTGGTTTGCTGCACAGAAATCACCTCTGGCACGTACACTAGGTTCATCAATAAAATACATCATCCATGAATGTAAATAGCTGGCCTTTTTTTATTTTGTGATGGCAGGAATCCAACCCTGGCTTTGTGCAGAGGAGACAAGATGTATTCCACAGAGACAGATCAAACCCCAGACATCTGATTATCTCTTTTGCTTGTTTTAATTTATGTTTTATTAGTAGAGGCTTGCAGTACACGATGTTCACAGCCATCTTAGGGAGGAAGGAAGCACAGGTGCTGGACCTATCTGAACAGTTTTTATTCCTCTTCCCCTTCCCAAGACTGCGTCCCCAATTTTTTTTTATGAATAAAATAAAAAGTTTTATGTTTCAAAAGATTAAATTGAGAGAAGAGAGCAAAGGCATTTCCCATGGGGACTCCAGCCCTCTTGCACTGGGTACTTTTGTTTTGCTATGCCCCTAATGAGATCTCGGCAAAAGGAGTTTCTTTTTAGTGCTTTGGTTTCTCCAAGTTAACATTAACGCAATGATCTGCGTACAAACAATGTGCAATTAGAGCATATTATATTATTGGATGCAATGATTTAATTAACTTTAATAACAAGCTTTCTTCAATGACTATTTTGTATGTCATTTGTTTAAAATAAATTTGACCAAATTTGAATAACTTGATCTTTTTTTTGGCTTCAAGGCATAAGCATAATAGCAGATACCAATGAGTTTCTAGTTCTGTTTAGCTTTATGCTGATGACTAATTAATACATACTCTTACAGTTGACAAATTTATTTGAATTCAAAGGCAAGTATAAAGTTAAATAAAGTAATCCTTGGCTCCACAGTGAGCTCAAGGCCAGGCTAAACTGTATGGCAAGATCCTGCCTCAAAAAGACAAAACTATAAAATAAAATAAAAAATAAATAAATAAAATAAAATAAAAAAATAAGGTACCCAAAGATACAGTGCTCTGCTATTTAATGTTGTATATTAAATTGCTATATATTGCTTTGTTAGAATTACTAGATTTCTAGAAATAGGCATAATACTATCTATAGACTATTATAAAGTATAGAGTTTAGACAACTGAGAAATATGAAATGCAGGGACTGCATTAATAAACATTTACTGGATACATATTTATATAAAACAATGAGGTTGATACTCTGAGTAATATAAAGATGAACACTGCTGGGCTGGCAAGATAGCTCAGCAAACTAAGCGCCTGCTTAGGTAAGAGCAGGGACTGGGGGGACCATCCCTGGCACACATGCTGTGCCGGTCCCACCCCTGTGTGCACTGAGTCTGCCACCAAGTCCGAGTGTGGTAGTGCGTGCCTATAATCCCAGTGCTGGGAAGGCTGAAAATAGGCAGATCACTGTAGTGAGACCCTGTGCCAAATACATTAAAAAAGAGATGAATATTGCTATATTTCCATTTTCATACGGCTCACAAAATGTACAGGAGACAGCCATGAATTACCATGAATTTACAAAAGCAGCCACTCTTACATTTGTTGGAGGGTTTGGAGTGTGAGGAAGAAAGGCTTCATTTAGGAAAGGGAATCTGGATTAGACACGAGGAAGGGGAGAGCAGTCATATTTGTCTTTGCACAGTTCAGGAATAAAAAGAAGAAATCACAATGTTTTACAACCTCAGTAGTAGCCCACAGAAAAGGATGTGTATGTTACGACACCCAAAACTGTGTAGTACAGAGACTGCGTAACTACATACTGTACCGCTCAAAGGAGAACATTGTCAGCAAAGAGAAAATGATTGAAAATGACTAAAGCTATAGAGCTGTGGGTTGTGTAAAGAACAGCTGGAGCACAAGTAACATAGGAGGAGAAAAAAATGAAAGGCCCTACCCCAGTGAATAAGGTAGGAATGTAAATGAATAAGTAAAATGAAGCATTAGATCCGACAACACCTATAGGACCTCCGAAATTCTGTGACTCTTGACGCCTACTACAAATCAAAACAACTGATGGACAAACTGGTAAATTCTTCAGGGAATACTAGCAGAATACTAGGTCATCCTGCATGCGCATTTCTCAACAGAAGATACCCAAATGGCAAATACGTATCCAGAGACTGTTCAGCCAGTGTCATTAATCACCAGGGAAGAGCATATCAACCTGCAGCAAGGCTCGGACACAGAAAGGAAACGGAATCAGAGACACTGCGTCCCGTGTTGAAGGCAGCCTAAGTCACAATGGCCAAGTGCCACGGTGAAGCGGACTGTCTCCCTGATCAGCTTTGGAATCTGTCTCAAAGAACAGGAAAGCACATCTGCGGCTGTATCTGGGCGGAGCCCAGAGGCATGGCGCAGGGTCTCTGTACCTGGTCGCCCTCCCCTGCCTGCCTGCTCTGCGTCCCAGCTTCCGTATATCCCAGCACCTTCATGCTAGCACAGCCTCGCCTTATGGGATTTCTGCCTTGTATACCACCATGGCCTGGATCTCCTGAATCCTTGAACCTAGTGAGACTGCTTCTCCTTTAAGCTCTCAGGTGCTGTGCCTCAACAGTAGGACAGCTGGCTGAGGCAGCACGGTAAGGAGTTAGTCTAGGCTCCCATCAACAGATGAATGGGTAAGGAAGACGCAGCATGTGTACACATGCTATGGTATTCAGCTACAAAAATACAGGAGCCCTGTCACTGAAGACAGGGAGAATGAACCCTGAGAACACGTTCAGTGGAATGCAGCAGGCAGAGAAAGACAGCACGTGTTCTCCTTCATGCGGGAAATCTAAACACAAAACTGATCTCATAGAAGTTAGGAAGAGAATAGTGGTTAGTAGAGGCTCAAGCCTTTAAGAGCAGGCATGGCAAGGAAAGGCTGCTCAAGGACATACAATTATAGCTAAGTAGAAAGAATCTTAGAAAAGCTGGGCGTGGTGGCGCACGCCTGTAATCCCAGCACTCGGGAGGCTGAGGCAGGAGGATCGCTGCGTGTTCGAGACCAGCCTGGGCTACAAAAGTGAGCTCAAGGCCAGCCTGAACTGCATAGCAAGACCCTGTCTCAAAAAGACAAAAAAAAAAAAAGAAAGAATCTTAGTTTACATGTCCAAAATAGGCAAATGTGTAGACAAAAAAGTTGGTAAGTTGTTGCGTGAGGCCAAGAGATGGGAAGAAGAGGTGGTGGGGAAGAGAAACGAAGAAAGGCTGCCTGGGGTTTGGAGTTTCATTTGGGGAGAAAGACAGACAGACACACGGACAAGCAGAAACAGACAGGCAGAGACAGAGTTCACATTTGAGACCCTCCTGTCTCAACCTTCTGCGTAGCTTTAATGACAGCAGTGCGCCACCCTCCTCACTGGACGGCATACTTTCAATACACAAATTGCATGATGTATGTATGACCTATATGTCTCAAGAACCATGCAGGAGAAAAAGAGGAGAAGAGCCGTACAGTGAAGAGGCCAAATGGTAGGGAAAAGACCAAAACTGACTTGGAATTTTTACCTGGCAAATCAAAGGCGTCATCTCCTTCACTTGATTGGCATCGGCTCCCAGCAGGAGCAAGCACTCGACCATGACGCTACTGCCCTGGTCGCAGGCTCTCCTCAGCATCGTGCTCTTCAACTCCTCGTCCACGGCGAGCTTTGCAAGACACCTGCAGCACAGGCTCAGGAACTAGAAAGCGTGGAAATGAACATCAGAGGCAGCTACCCGCGTCCGCTCGAGCCCGTGAGTGAAACACGCTGTACCTGTCGGTCCTTCTGCTCCATGACCCCGGAAGACAGCTGATAGAATACCACCGAATCAAACGAATGGTGCACCAGCAGGTTGGAAAAAGATACCGACAGTTCAAGAATTGCCAGGATTGTCTGGAATCCCTGAAAGGAAATCCAAAAGTAACAACCTAGATAACTGCAGGCAAAAGGGAATAAACAATATAAAAGATGATTTGCATAAGACACGTAATACCTAATATATTCACTTCACTAAGCCGATGTATAGGTTGGGTTGTGCTTGGCAACTGTGAACCCTGAAACGGCCCTGCAAATACATCTTCCTCTCTTATTATCATGCAATGCACCAAAAGCAGAGAACAAATGCTAGTCACCGTAGAATCTCCAAACAAAACAGGAAAATCAGCCGGGCGTGGTGGCACATGCCTGTAATCCCAGCACTCGGGAGGCTGAGGCAGGAGGATCCGTGTGAGTTCGAGACCAGCCTGGGCTACAAAAGTGAATTCAAGGCCAGCCTGAACTGCATAGTAAGACCCTGTCTCAAAAAGCCAAAAAAAAAAAACAAAACAGGAAAATCGTCCCTAACATTTGGCAAACATCATTCCTGTCCGAAGCCAGTCCCATAAGACAAAAGCTAGATATTCATTAGGATTAATGAATATTAGGCCAATAGAGTCATTTTTGCTTTATTATAAGATTACAAAATGTGTTTTCCAGATGGGCTAGCATCTTCCCCAATGTTTTGGTAGTGTATTCTGAAATTTTAACCACAGAAAAAAATACATATATACTCTAGATTTCACTCCCATTGATTGGATTTGAAAGAAGCTCTGAAGGGACTCTGAGCTGTACACTCTTTAGCAAGTTCTTTATGAAGAACAGGGGGAGAAAAAAAAAGAACATCGACAATATTTAGAACCAAAGAGCCCCATGTTTTCAAGATGAGATTTCTGACTTTACCATTATTAAATGCCATGGCCAAATTCACCAAACAGCAGCTTAATTTATTAATACATGATTACCTCTATTATAACATCTGAATGAAATTGTTTCAGTATCTTCTTGACATTACCTAAATATTGCAATTTCAACTGTGCAGTATTAAGATGCTGAGCTTTGACAAATACTAACATTTGATAAGAAAAGGAGTGCTAACTTGCACAAGGGTAAGAGACAGTTGATACGCCTGCCACAGAGCAGCAAATTTCAGTGCTTGGGAAGAGCTGGTGATGAAGGCCCAGGCAGAAGACACATTTCTCAGTTTTAAAACTGTCCAGCACTGAGCTGGATAAATAAAGTATGCACGAGGCCAGATTTGGGCTCGGGGATGTCAGTTTATAAACTCTGCCCTAAGAATCCCAGTTACTGAAAGCTCCACCCCTACAGGCGATCATTACCTGTGCGTGTACTACTGTTAATCAATATTGTCTTGGCTTTAGCCAGTGTACCCTTAGGTACTCCATTGCAAAGCAAATGTATAAAATGTATTGTTGTTTCTAATCTAAGAATGCTATGTGTTCAGCACGGCATATGTCTGTGTAAGGTTTTTTACTAGGTATCCATTAGATATTTTTATTCCCAGTTAATGCTACCATTTAAGCAAAAAGTCTGAGTTCATTTTGCACAAACATGAAAACACTAATTGCTAAAACTGAGGCAAAGTTCTTTTTTTTTTTTAAAGGGATTATTTGTTTGGCTAATTTTAAAACACTGGATCAACTTACTTATTTTCTTTCTTTCTCCTTTTTAAGAGCTGGGGTGGGGCGGGTCTTGCTCCATTACCCACGCTGGCCCCAATTCCTGGTCTACATAACCCTCTTGCCTCAGGCTTCCAAGTAGTAGCAATACAGGCATGGGGCCCTGAACCAGCATACACCATGTTTATTAACCTTCCTTGAATTAACCTTAGGCAATTTTGGATCCTTTGTAAAGACAGTATATATCACGACTGAAATTCTGCTTGATGAAAAATATTTTAAAATAAGGCTTCACTGCAGGAAACAATCAAGAAGCCAGTGACTAATCATAAGCAACCCACGTGAAAGAGAGAATGACAAACTCTGGGATAATTATAACTTGCTGTTATCTAAAATCTAAGTAAAAAATACTCAGCTAACTGGAATCGTCTTAGCACATCTTCACTGAAATGGCAAATGGCAAACAAACTGCTGATTTGGGAGATCTAATAATGAAACTCCAAACCTTTAGAGGGTCAATCCAATTCTCTTCTCCTTCTATAATGAAAATACTACAAAATGATAAATGGTTTTTAATTAACTAGAATACCCAAATGCTGAGTGGAAATTACACACACTATTCAACAGACATTCCCAAATCCCCTTCCTGACAATGCACATACCTTAATCTGGACTTCAGGAACATCTTTAAATCGCTGTAAGCTGTGAACCAGAATTTTGGCCACCAGATGCCCATTTCTTTGGCATAAATTCTTCTTTGTAATCAAGCATCCTGTGAGACTTAAACCCAGGCACTGGATTTCTAGAGCAACAAGAGAAAATATAAATAAATAACAGAATCAAGCATTTTAAACATCACCTCTTCAAAAATAAGGACCTGAGATCAAAAGCCAGTGGTGCACAAAAATCAGCTCTGTTTCTTGGGTACCAACCTTGGTCATCCGGATACATCTGCAGAGCGTGAAGCACTGAGTCAAGGGCGCCTCGCAGAGATAACAGCTCCAGGGCCTCAGGGAAGTGTGCAATGGAAGAGATGACTTTTAACCCACACTTCTGAATCGCAGGGTTTCCAATGAACTAAAAGTCAAAAGAACATTTACTGTTAAAAATGAGATCTTGGGCAGGCAAGATAGCTCAGTGAACTAAAGCGCCTGCTTAGGTCAACTTAGGCAAAGCACAGGGACCACAGTTGGATCCCTGGCACCACAGGCCATGCCATGGCTGAGCAGGCCACAGTTCAAGCATAGTAGTGTATGCCTGTAATTCCAGCTAAAAGATTATCCAGGGGAGGCTAAAAGCAGAATGGCCACAAACCCAAGCTGCAACCAAATACAGTTGTTTTTTTGTTTTTGTTTTTGTTTTTAAATGAGATCTTAGTACTTGTGCCAGTTGAACCCAGTTGGAGATTGATAACACAGAGCTGTCCAAATACAAATTAGCATCTTGAATTCCATCTTCTATGTTATTAACTACTGTTATGCTTTGAGAACTAGCACCTCAACATTCCTCGAGGGCTTGTTCTGTGCCAGGCATTGTACTAAGGACACAATTTCTTTTCATTAAATCTCATGAAATTTACACTAATATTCTGAAGAATGTGAATTGGAGAAAACACAGCCTCTTCAATAAATGATTCTAGGAAAATGTCTGTTCACACAAGAACACTGGAACCTGACTAATGTCTCTCACTTACACAAAAACTAACTCAAAATGCATTACCTCTAATGCAAGATGGGTTTATAGGGGGATGGATAGGTTTGTGTCACACATACTGCAAACTGCAGAACTGAGACAAAACAAGGATGTTTGCCCCAAGAGCCTAATTAGCACGATGCGAGGCTGTCTCTCACAGCAGAAAATATTAATTGAATCTTTAGTCTAATCCAGGTGCTCCTCATGCTGTGTTCCCTTTATTCCCTTTAGGAGCTGCATGCGGTAGATTTGCCAAGCTTGAAAGACATGGGCACCAGCATTCAAGTCACATCAATACTAAGTGTCAGGCCCATGCCTTGGCTGCAAATGTGCCTGACTTCACAGTCCAGGATCTTAATCATAAGATCTTCCAATTCTTTCATCTGAATTGCCTTCCGATGATTGAACACTACTGGTGTGTATTCTAACAGAAGATGCTTCCTTCTCCAGTTCACCTTTACTCAGTAGGAAGAAATCGCCCATCACCAACATGCTTGTGGACTAACTAGTCAGACCTCTTCTCATTTTCATGTCTAGGAAACATATCTCGCCATTCCTCTGGTTATCTCTGCCCCTTGCTGCTCTTTTCTGCACAAGCAATCTCTCCAAACATCTCCCACCCTGTGAGTGACCACCTTGTAGTTTTCCTTTCAAATAGTGCAATGCAACCCTCTTCCATATTTCAGCTGATTCATACAGATGAGATTGCAAGAACACTGGTTCCTGGCAATCTCCAATCCCAACATCTGATTTCCCCGCCACCTGTACGGGTCTAGCACCTTTGGCCAAACCTTCTTCCTGCCAACTTTTCTCACTCTGTGAGCAAACTCTGCCCTTCCAAGTCTAGTCCTTCAATGCCTCAGTTATTGTATTCAACATCTTAAAAAAAAAAAAAAAAAAAAAAAAAAAAAAAAAAAAAAAAAAAAAAAAAAAAAAAAAAAAAAACAGGGAGAAGGAAGAAGCATCAGTCTCTCATCCTGTCCCTGCTCTCCACCCACCCCTGTGGAGAATTTTTTCTTTTTTTCAGAATTGGGGATTGAATCAGGTCCTTGCACTTGCCAGGCAAAGCGCTTAATTCTCCCCAGCTCCACCCACCGCCCCCATGGAGATTTAAATGATGTCTGGACACCATTTCCTTCAAAACTTCAACAAAATATTCTTCCCCTTGCCTCTCTTGGCATTCTCCCTGTACCTATTTCTGTCTTATCCTCTTTCCCTGAATAGTAAAGGTGCATCAGCTTTGAAGCCATTAGATTTGGGTTAAATTCTATAAATCTGAGGACCATCAGAAAAAAAGCAAAATCACATTTATTCAGAAGTGAATAACAAGGTCACAGAACAAATAAACAAAAACAGTGTCATACAATGTGAAGTTTGGGGATAGGAGCGGGGTGGTTGGCGTCTGTCTCACGTTCTGGTCTCTGAAATATTCCTAATAAAGCAGAATTATTCAGGATGAAATGTGATAACTCTATATGAAATTAACTCTGGGCCATGACCACTGGCCAGGGCTTGGACAGAACACAGTTGGAAGGGAAATTCCTTAGTTACAGAGACCCTTTCCCTTCATCGGTCTTTCATTACACAAGATAAGACTGTCCCTTCATTTATAAAGTTATTAATAGAAAAGTCTCCACGCATGACCTCCACCTTCCTCCTGTCTTCTGTTCTAACTTTCCAAGTTGAAAACATCCCCTGAAAAGTTCCCTGCCGACTTCATTGCTGCCTTCCCCTCCCTTCCCTTGAGTTTCCTCAGCCAGCACACCCCTCGTTTTCCTCAAACTTTAAAACCATTTTTTTTTTACAATCTTTCATTTCCACTCCAGACTCTGTGCAGAGTTCTTTTCTTAAACCCCCTCCAGTCCTCGGTAGGATGTCACACATAAATATGGCTGGAGCACAGCTGTCACAGTGAAGAGGCCAACATAGGTGGCCCTTGCATGTGTCAGAGTCCTCTTTGAGCATTTCATATATACCTGCAGTACTTGGCTAGCTCTCACAAAAACCCTAGGATGTAGTTCTCTGTAATTATTTCTACTATTTTTTTAAAGAATATTTTTTTCTTGTTTCAGAATTTTTGTTCGTTTTTTTTATTTTTATGGCTGGCTCAGCCTGCCCTGAGGGCAGGGCTGGCACAGCATGTGATGCCAGGGATCAAACCGCGGTCCCTGCAGCCACCTAAGCTTTCCTAAGCAGGCACTTTAGACCTCTGAGCCATCCTGCCGGACCTCTATTTCTACTATTTGAAAAAAAAAAAAAAAAAAAAAAAAAGACCCACTACAAAAACGAGTCAGAATTGTCATTCCTAGCTTTGTGTTTTATTCATAGTTCTGTGATTCCAGTTTGACAGGCACAGCCAGTCTAATGGGCGTGCACCTGTGTGGCCACCAGCGGCTCCCTGCTACACAAGTCTCCACTGTCACTGCTGTCACTATCATGAAGTCTTTACAATTTCAAAATAAAGGGTCCCGTATTTCATTCTGTGCTGAGTTCCACAAGTTACAAGGCCAGCTTTTATTTCTAAACTTGAAATGTACCTTACTTTCTGTATTAAATTATACTAAACTGATATTTACAAAGCACCTAGCATGTTTTTGATATCTTTACTTCCAACCAATTTCTACTCAACTATAGCTCCTTACGACATGAAGCTCCTCTGCCTTTAGTTTTGTAGATCCAATTCAATGCCTGAGTAGCAAGAAGAAATCTATGGTTTATCTACACACAAAGAGGATTCAGAATTTCACAGGCTCATAGATGACAGCACCTACGTTGAAAGTAGGACAATTTGATTTCTAACAATTTAGTCCATTTTAAAAACACTAAGTATTTTTTAAAAAACCCTAAGTATTTAAACACAAAGCATATATGTATGATGTCTACATGCCTACAAAGGCCTTCCCCTCACTTATTTGCTTATTAACCCAGAAGTACTCCCGTGTGTGTCACTGTTCAAAGGGAGATTACAATTAGTTCACTAGTGTCTACTTAGTGTTCTTTAGGTGGAAATTTTGGAGACACCAGTAGAAGGCTACCTGTCGACCTCAACGGGAAACATGCTAGGCTTCACAACTTTCAAAGTTTTGTGGGTTTTTTTGTTCTGTTTTGTTTTGTTTTGTTTTTTAGAAAATCTACAAATAACTGGTTTCTGTAAGGAGTCAGCTAGACAGCTGAAGAGGAACTTTTCCCTCATCAGTCTCTTTCCTCACTGCCAGCTAAGCCAATTAGATAACAAACATAATTCCTGGATCATTCAAGGGTTTATTTTCTTTTATCCTTTTTCCTTTTTCTTTATACATCGTACCTTCGTTCTTTATAGAAAAAAATAACTGCATGGATTGGCACCCCATGGATACCAGTAGGAACAATGTTGATCTGTTGCCCCTGTATTGTTCTATACCAAGGCAAATAAATGTCTTCTATCAATGAAGAGAGCTAAAATAATGCAACAGAATATATACATATACATCAAATATTTTATATATTAATAGGCAACTTGATAAAACAGGGATATATATTCTAGATAACTAGATGTATATTCTATAGAATATATGTATTATAGAAAGAATATATATTCTACATGTAAAGTAATGTACATATGTATATGTATTTACATGTATATGTATATAATTTCAATAAAACTTTTCAGGAAGAAAAGATTGAATATATAGCTATAATAATTATGCCACATGTAGAACTATCATTAAGATACATCCTTTTTTTTTAAAAGATAAGTCTTAGTAAGGTGGCTGGATAGTCTGGAAAATCTATTGAGAAATAAATGAGGGGCTGGGGATTTGGCTCAGCGGTAGAATGCTTGCCTAGTGAGCTGGAAGCCCTGGGTTTGGTCCTCGACACCAAAAAAAGAATAAAACCTCCTGTAAAAAACAGTTCCACCAAAAGAAATAAATGAATTCTGTCTCCACTCTCCATTTCTTCACCAAGAGATTCAACACTAGAACATAGCAAAATGCCTACAAAGTCTTCAAGGAAAGAAAATAAAACCTCAATATCTTTATAATCAACTAAATTGTTTTTACAGGAGTCCAAAAACAAAGACAGCAACAACATAAAGAAGGACATTCTAAGCAATAAAGCTATAGCAAAAAGGCTTTAAGTTAACAATGAATTCACACAACTGAAAAAAATAAAATGAAAGCAATTTTTGGAAGTATACCTATAAAGCTGAGCATAAATGATGATGGAAATAGAATATATTTCTTTATTTCACAAATTGTTAGGGCTGAGGATATAACAGCTCAGTGGCACAGTGCCTGCCTGGCAAGCACGAGGTCATGAGTTTGATTCCTAGTACCAAAAAAAAAAAAAGCCCAAACTAAGCCAAAATCAACAACAACAAAAAGGATTCCAACAAATGAATTGTTGGAGAGACACAAGAGAGAGTAGAAGCACAAGTAATCTGGTATTCTTTGCTTTTATAGCTAGAGGTCAAAAGATACTTTTAAATCCAACATCAGTAATGTCAATGTTTACTGAGTTTATGCTGTGGACCACACAATGCACTGAGACTTTCTCATGAAATATCTCTTAAAATTAACTCTCAGTAAAGAATCATTCATTATTTCTCTTTCATACTTAATGAAGCTAAGACATTAAGTAATTTGTTCGGGATGTGTAGTCTGTAGGTGAAAGACGCAGACATAAGGAAATAGAAATATTACTAATTTCAAGCAAGCACGTGAATCGTGTGTTGGCATGCATGAAGAAAACAATGGCACCTAAGGCATACAACAATATTTGTGGGAAATCTGGCATCCTTCTTTAGCAAAAGGTTAGGAGTCTCATGCTTTTTAATCTATCTCTGCTACATAATTAGTTAGTAGTATAATTGATTTGGTCAGTCTCATGGATGGCCATTAGGCTACTGGGACAGATGAAACTGTCATAAAGCTCTTGTTATTTCATAGGTTATAAAAATAGTTCCATTCTCACTCAAGATGCATGTGTGTTGCAGCTGAGGAAAGCCCGTGCTCATTACTGTCAGTCAGGATTTCTGTCAATACAGCAACCGCTATTTTAATTGTCACAGGTCACAGTGCCTGAAAGAATGTTCTAGAAGATGCCTCACCTGCCATTAAACATTTGGCTCAAAAGTGACAAATACAATCTCTATTTGTAATTCTTTAACCAAAACTAGTCATACAGTCTAAAATGTTGTAATACAAAATACCAGAAAATGGAAAACTAAAATATTTTCAAACAACATTAATGATTAACAAGTAAACACTTAGTTAGCTGCCATTTTTTCTCACTACAAATTGCACCATAATGACGATTCTTGTCTGAAAATATTTGCGTGTATATTCAGGGAGATCTGTTCTATAAATTCTGAGGATCAAATTTCTCATCAGAAATCATGCCTATTGTAATTTTAACAAATATAACCAAATTTCCCTCCAAAAGGTCTTTCTTTTTAATTTACATGAATAATGATTACAGTTAAAAGTCTTTTGCTGAGCGTGGTGGCGCACGCCTGTAATCCCAGCACTCGGGAGGCTGAGGCAGGAGGACCGGTGTGAGTTCGAGACCAGCCTGGGCTACAAAAGTGAGTTCAAGGCCAGCCAGAACTGCATACTGAGACCCTGTCTCAAAAAGACAAAAAAAAGTCTTTTCACATGAGTATATCTGTTTTACTTTTAGCATTATATTTCATCCACTCACAATATATTTTGACAAAAAGGCTCAGGTAGATAGATTCAGGTTCCTTTGTTTTCCCCAGATGGCTGAAATGCTAACACAAATTATTGCATAGACTATTTTTTCCTCCAGTATTAGGAAATATATATCAATCAAACATTTTAATTTGACTCTACATTCTGAGTCACATAAGTCATTTCATTAGTTTTATACTAGCTTATCCACCTCAAGAAAATATTATTGTTGTTTTTATTAAGAGCATGCAAATTTAGATTATTTTTCATTTTTAAGAATGAGTCATCAAAGAAGGCACAGCATTTTGTATGTTTAATTGTTCTTCTGTGTCTTTGAATTGAGCTCCACAGTTTCTATAGAGTAGCCCTATAAGTCTCTTCTAACTGTACTCACAGATCATTTCTAATTATTGTTCTTGTTATTGCTTTTGCAAATGTTGTCTTTCTTTAATAGATGCCATAGAAGTCTTAAATATTTAACCTAGGAATGTGCTGTTTTAAGGCTTTTTGTTTGTTTGGTTTGGTTGGGTTATTTGTTTGTTTCTTTTTTGGTGGTACTAGAACTGAGGCTTAAACCCAGGGCCTCTGCACTAAGTTACATCTCCAGGTCTCTATCTATCTATGTTGCTAGGTTGTGTAGGCTGGGTTTCAACTTGTAGTCCTCAGCCTACTAGAGCCCAGAGCTCGTAGGCAGGATCCACCAGGCCCAGTGACTTCAAGGTTTTTGTGAAATCCAAAAGCTCTTTTGACTTGGGAGCACTTCATCAGCCTGGTTTTCCCTCCTAGGATCTACCGAACAAAGAAAACTGTGGGGTCACTGCATTCAAAACAGAAGCAGCCAAACTATCAAGGGTGTATTTCTACATTGTTCTTCAGAACTAAATGTGGAAAAACAGACCTCTCTGGGGCAAGTGACTAAAAGCTGTGATCTGGGGAAAGCTAAGAGGATCTGGCATGGGCGAGACGCGGACACTCCCAGCGATTTCAGCTTCCACTTGAATTCTAATGACGTATTTTATGCACACAGTATATAGTAAATACTTTGTGGACCATAGTTGGATCTTGAGTTTTATCCTATTTAGAATTCTGCTCTGAGTTCAGACTACCATAATTCAGTGTTTCTGTGATATATATATCTAAACTTGTGATGCTTTTAATCCTTCAAGAACGACATATAATGACAGAATTGCAAAGCTATTTATACTCAACTTTTCGTATCTTTCTCAGTCATGATGGGGTGTCAGGGAAACAATATTGGAGAGCTTTCCAAAATAAATGCTGCCAGGGTTGGCCAAATGCTTCAGTGGATTAAAGTGTCTGTAAGCAGGAGCGAGGGCCAGGGATTCAATCCCGGGGTCTGCTGTTCTGGCCCTGCACAGGGGAGCACTGAGCCGACAATAGATACTGGGCATGATGGCACACACCTATAATCCCAGCTCTTGGGAGGCTGTAAACAGGTGGATCACTACGAGTCTGATCCAGTAGTGAGACCCTGAACACACTGTACACCCTTCCCTAAAATATAAAACAAAATAAATGCTGCCACTTCTGTTTCCCTGTGACCACCACTATTTGCCTGGAAGTAGTAGTCGCCGTTGAGTGAGATGTTGTGTGTCATTACTCAGGAGTTGGCTTAGGAAAAAAGCAGCTTTTGATCTCCTAGAATACGGTGTGGAATAGTAGGCCTAGGACAGGGCATCTTTCTTCGCGTTTTCCCACTCATACAGTTGAGTTTGGCAAACCGAAATGAGAGCAATCTGTAAAGCTTTTCTGACACCTCTTGCTTCTCATCAATTCTCACTGGGAATACAATTAACTGCTCCTTCATCTGTGTTCCCAGAACATGTTCCCAAACCTAGTGCAGCTGCCTGCTAACGTTAGTAATGTGTCTGTTTCACGCATGACTCTTACTCACCCAGCTGGATTACAAGACCCATGAGAGGAGTAGAAAGCATACTTGTGTTTATCCTCCTGATGCATGACTAGTTCTTTCTATACACTTACTTCCAATAAATATTTCTAGAACAATCCATTATACTATATGATTTTGCTCTACTCAAGGTATATGTATTAAAGTTTCTGTGCAAGTGATTCACATATCATAAACATTATAAAGTTCAGGGGTTTCTTTTGTTTTGTTTTTCTTGTTTCAGAACTTTTGTTTGTTGGTTTATTTTTTTATGGCCGGCTCAGCCTGCCCTGAAGGCAGGGCTGGCACAGCATGTGGTCCCGGGGATCTAACCGCGGTCCCTGCAGTCGCCTAAGCTTTCCTAAGCTGGCGCTTTAGACCACTGAGCCATCCTGCCGGCCCCATAAAGTTTAGTTTAAATTAAATTTTAAAGGTGATCTGTCTGGAGGGCATGTACTAAAGTATAACAAATCAAAATCAATCATTTCCATGAATTACTTTGAATACTCTGTTCCTTTCATTAAACCCTAAACAGTCTTCAAATTTTTACTCTTTTTTTTTTTTTTTTTTTTTTTTTTTTTTTTTTTTTTTTTTTTTTTTTTTTTTTTTTTTTTTTTTTTTTTTTTTTTTTTTTTTTTTTTTTTTTTTTT
>PVJA010015395.1:0-18024 GCA_004027025.1 Myocastor coypus | reverse complement strand
TATCTCAGAATACAGCAGTGAAAAGAACATAGAGAATCTGAAAAAGATTCTAATATTCTCCCTGCTATGTTTTTGTGAGTTGAAATTTTTACCATAAGCAGCCAAAGGGAAGACAGAAAACAGCCAGTATAGTACCTGACATAACTCACGAAACTTATTTGCATGTCCAGGTCTTCGGCTGTTTTTGAGATTAAACAAACTCAAGTGGAATTACACTACTAGCGATAAAAGGAAAACCATCTCTCTGTTTTACTTATCTTCACTGGATTTAGACTTAGTACACGTCTGTTTACCCCCATACCCATCCTGGTATCTTGAGTTGCTACAATCATAGTGATTAGAAAACTTAAATTGAAAAAAAAAAAAACCTGCTAGCTCCCCGAATTTAATATTCCAGTTAACAATATAAAGTCAGATAGCCCATTGTCAACATACCCTGTTCAAAGCCTCTAGGACCAGTTTGTGGATATCATTCTTTACACACTGTTTCCTAACAATACTCAGTTTACGTTGAGATTCTTCTCTGGATTCTTCTGGCATACCTGAATGCAAAAGTAAACAAGGAAATAAATATATGCATATGTAATGCTATGGCTCAGATCTAGAACTTGAGTGGGCAGACAAAAAAGTTAGAGAAAAAGAAGAGCTACAAGGACGGCCAATATTTTAGCCCTAGCCCTTCAAGGTCAGTGAGGACTCAGGACATAGGAGAACCAGTGCTGTGACATCCTATAACTCAGTGGTGTCCCAAATTTTCTATTCAAGGAGATTATGGGGCCACAGAGGAAATGGATTGACAATGTATAATGTGCCTAAGGAGAGTCACCTAGAGAGAAAATACTCTCTCAGGCTTTCACAGAGAGCAAACTGGTCAAGCAATGGTCGTGACTCATCCACATGGCTGACACTGACAAAAGATCTATAAAACACTATACATGATTTCAAGGTAAATCCTGAGGAGATTTGACTGACTTTGTCAGATACAAAAGTTACTTTAGCTTAGCCTTAACCACCCAGCAGAAGAGTTTAACTGTGAGGCATAAAAAGTAAAGCCAGATAAGTATACTGAGCTGTAAAAAGCTTAAGTCAACAACTTCTAACATTGCCAGTTCTGCTGATAGCCCACTACTATCATGGACTATTGGTCTATACATACAACTTCTTTCTCTTAGTTCAGTGAGAATAAATATTTGTATTCATAGTCTTTAGAAAACTCATGAGTGCATCTTATATTCTGAACAACTACTATAAAGACAACAATAAGTACTGCCTTGATTATTGTGGCTATCCTACAGAATTATCTTCCATATCAACATTACAGAGTTATTCACTTCCAGGTAGAATAATACAGGATAGCAGCATAACATGGTACAGCTTACCACACTGTTTCACAGTGTGGAGTACAATATGGTACTATAGGACAGAGTGTTCAGTTGTGCTAGCGTGTTCACTCAGAAATGCCTATATCCCATATGTGCTCAGTATATAAACAGAGCTATATAGTGATATGCTTATAAAATATGCCTACATATTTTCATATGCAAAATAAATCCCTAAAGCAATTATCTTCAAAGACACTCGTGACCATCTAAGTGTGCATTACCTAACAAATGTGGCTTCAGGGCCTACTTAAGATCAATAAAAGAAAAGGAAAATTATATTTGAAATTTGTTGGAGGGCCGAAAACATATAGTGTTATTATCAACAGCATTGGTTCTGAATGTCTTTTGGCTATTTTTAAAACTCCTACCTTCAAAAGAATCATACTGATATCTCTTAGGGTATGTTGTGCTATTTTAGAACAATCTACAAACAAAACTAAAAAACTGGCTATAATATTTTTATGTCTACCAAACTATGTCTCAAAAGTTAATGGATCATTATGATTCAATTAAAAACTACTGACCGAATAGTTGTTTTTATTCAAGGTACAAGGAATTAAAAAAAAAAAAAAAATGACTCAACAACGCTGTCCTTGAAGAAAAAAAAAGCTTGTCTTTTTGTTGTTTTTTTTTTTTTTTTTTTTTGAGACGAAATTTTGCTAAGTAATTCAGGCTGTCCTCAAATTCACAATGATCCTCCTGCCTCAGCCTCCCAAGTGCTACCACTACAAGTATGTACCACCCTGCCTGGATACAACCAAACAAAAAAACCTTACAATACGTATGTTCTTATTCTCAGAAATATAAGGTGCCTGTAGAACCCTCAAATATGATAGATTTAAGTTGATTTCACTTAAGAAAGAAAAAAACTAGCACTTCAAAAAATTGGGAATTTCACAGAACAAAAAAGGAAAGTATTCACCCCTGTATTTAGCAGTCCCAGTGTCCAGCAAATGCACCTAACCACCCCTCAGAGGCATCCTCCCCTGCCTCGTTCTGGGGCCTCTTCCCTGCCTCCCTAGCCGACCAGTGACTTCCATCCCAGCACCCTCTTGCCTGGTGCCTTCCTGTCTGGCACCTCCCATGCCTCGGTGCGACAGGAAGGGCCACAAACCCACAAGTTCTACGCTCCTCTAATACATTTGAGTCTATTTGCATTTAAATAAAAAGCACCGATCATCCAGCACTGCGCCCTACCTCCATCGCTTCCGGCCTCCATCTGCCCTCCACACACACCCACAAATTGGCGTCCCCTCAGTCTCTGCACCACCACCCACACCTCCTTGTAAAGTCCTTCCACCCTTCTCCCAGCCCGCTCAGCCTATCCATCAGTCTCGGCTGTCACATCGCTGACCCTCTCCTTTGGATCAATGATGCATGCTTCCATAAACATACTCAGATCCCCCGCATCCTTCGCACCCCTCTCGCTCTGTCCCGTAACTGATAACTGATGCATCCGGGTACCTCCCAGCTCCTGTAGTGCTGCACTCTTGCTTTGCCTCATTCATCTTTCAAGCCACAAGGGCAGCACAATGTTCAGAACATAGGAGACACTTTAATAAATATGTGTTGAAAGAGTACAGGAGTAGGCGTTTTAAATAGGCTTTGGAAGACAAATAAGGAAACAACCACTGTAAAGAGGAGGTGGAGGAGAGGAAGCCCCTGAGGGGAATC
Organism: Myocastor coypus; assembly: GCA_004027025.1. Classification (NCBI taxonomy): domain Eukaryota; kingdom Metazoa; phylum Chordata; class Mammalia; order Rodentia; family Myocastoridae; genus Myocastor; species Myocastor coypus. The sequence goes on along the minus strand of PVJA010015395.1, from coordinate 14,968 downwards.
AGTAAAAGCCCCGTAAGTATTGGAGAAAAAAATAACCCAATTGCAGAGTAAAAGGATCGAAATAAAGCAAGAAACAAGGTAAGAAAGTTAGCTACAGCTTACAGTTCAGGCAAGGAAAAAGAGGGCTTTGGCTTGAACTTGAGCGACAGCCACAGAAACTGAGGTGAAATAGTGGAAGTGAGCCCTGCTATTTCTCCTCATCCTGGAGGTGAAAGGCTCCATGTTTCATACTGTAGCTATCTTTTACATCTGACATTCTCAACAGGTTTTGTTACATACTCATCTCAGTGGCTCCTCCATGCTATCACTCTCCCTCTACTTCGGGCTTAGGCAAGGGATTGGCATTTGGTTGGCAAAAACGGGTCCTTTCAGATTTGCTTAGAAAGTTGCCATTTCCCGCAGAGCCAAAAATGCACTGAAATTGCCATCTCTTCCTCCCACAGTCTATTTTGTGACTTACCTGGCACTATAAAATGTAAAATAGCTCGAAGCGCCTCCAACTGTACTGCCAATGAGGTCTCATGGTTTTTCATAACTGTTATTATTTTGGGGACCAGCCCTGCCACTGTCTCCAAGGAAGCATTGCTGGAGAGATAAAATCAGCACACGTTTAGCAAAGATACAATCCGATTCAATTACTCAAACGCCAAATTGAAACAAATGCAGGAAAACAGAACCAACATATTTCTCCAGGAAAGTGCTTTTGAGTCTGGTCATCTGAGTTTACAAAATTGTTGTTTCTCATTAAAGGTTGGCCTCAAGAAGCAGAATTCACAGCAACCTGGGAATTCTTTCACTTTGTTTTCATAGAAGTTTTTTTTTTTTTCTGATCTACATATGAGTCAGTGGCAACAACCTCAAACCATAGATGTTATCACCCCTATTTTCCACTTAGGTGGCCAAAGGATAAAAAGGAAACTCCTCTAACTAGAGGAAGTTAGCGTCAAGGCCAGCACACAAACTAGTCTGGCTTAAGACAGGGTCCCTTGCATCATACCCTAGGTTTACATGCCTGCACTTCTCACGTGCTATTCTTTGTTTTAGCTTGCATTAAGATGAGCAAATTTTGTTTGATGAGATCCTAAGTTCTCAAAGACAGTCTTCTCTTGGCATTGTGCGCTGCTAACTGAAACTTACACACGTCAGAGCTGTGTGCTTGCTCTGTAGGGTTCCATGGCCTCTGCGGTATAGCACTGCTTCCTTCCTACCCACTGTTACACTTTCTTTCTCCTCTTCAAAGGATCAGCCTGCCCCACTTTGGCAATGCCAGCTGGGTTCACTGCCCCCTTCCCACTGTGATTTTTATATACTATAGCCTTCGCGGTAAGGCACGGGACACTATCACCTGCTTACCTATCGGCATCCTCAACTAAACACTGAGCATCCGGAGGGATTTCTCATTGCTATAAGTTTCTGTCTCTAAGATCGTCGCCACAGATACCATACAAATGAGAAAGCCAGCAGATACATTAAATGGCTTGCCCAGAATCCACAAAATCCTAAGCCACGTTTCACTACCTCCTTTATCAGACTTTTGCATCATGTAGGAAGGGACACACAATTCCAGCACCATAAAAATCAACATTTAAGACAAATGTTTCATTGAAATGTTCAAAAGCAACCTTTAAATGGAGAAATATCAGTTAGAGATGTAATTTATACTCACTTAAACAGATTAGCTGGACTGATAATAAAACAGTAGGGCTGCGCTGCTTACAAGCCTGTAGATATGCAGCACGCTATTTATCATGCTCTATGTACTTAATTCACTTGTGCATAACAGCAGCAATAGTAGTTAAAATATACCAGGCATAATACCAAACCTTTTATAAAAATGAGCATATTTAACCCTCAGCTGTACCCTCCCTTCATGTTTTTACCCATGGCAGTTTCCAACACAACTTATTTTTATTTGCCCTTTATACAAACAATGCCAATGTTACTTTACATTTTTTTATTAATAAACTGAAAGAAGATATTAAATTTATGCTGCAGGAAGCATCTGCTGGATTGATTGGGCTTGGTTTTTTTGAACAAGGTTCTAAAAGCCAGTCGCTCTACCCTACCATCTCCTCCACAGACCAGAAGACCTGGCGCTGTTGTGCTGCTGAAGGGATGCAGCGTCGGCAACTCTGGACGTGAGCTAGATGTGAAGAGAAGGTCCCAGAGCTAGGGGGTGAGACAGGAAGAGGACAGGTGGCAGAGATAATTCAATAAGGAAAAATAATAAGTGAGGTACCCAGGACATAAAAGCAACAGTCGGAAGCTGCACGGGGACTGTGAAAATTTTTCATCTTTCACAAACAATGTTTGAAAAACTTGCAACTCACGCTCGATAATCATCATTCTTGAAACATAATCAATATCACACCTAAAGCACAAACACAAAAGCCTTCACCACATTGCTACAGTCTCTAGGATTCCTTGTAATGCTGAGTCAAAGTAAATCTATAAAGTCAGCGATGTGAGACTCCACTGCAAAACTTTCACACTTCAAACGCTTTGTGTTTTTTTCTTCATTCTTAGAGAAGAGTGTGAAATAATATTCCACCTGATGACTAGAGATCCTGCATTAGTGTCAAAGCCTGCATTACCTTCCTTCAAAAAGATGATTCAGCATTTTACAGCCACTCTCAGCCACTTCAGGAGAATGTATATGCCTCTGCATGAGCTGCAGCACATTCAGGTATATTCCTTTGGACAGCAGGATTTTTCTGAAATTAACTGCAAGGTATTTGTGCAGTTAGTCATAAAGGCGAAAGCAGCTTTTTATAATTTTACAAGAAAAACATAGACTACTAAGAGTATAACATCTTAGGAAAATACATTCAAGATTATACACGGCTCCTCGGCAATTTAAAGGTTACTCATGGCCATTTCTTTAAAACGCATATCGTTTCCTATACTTTCACATTTGCAAATTTGCTGACGTTTCGGTTTGGGTTGTTTTGCGCTACTCTGTCCATTTCCCCCAGTGGAATGTACAATCCTATCATTCTTATATATGTCCTTATGTGCAAAAGGACGGAGAGCATGGCTATGACGCAAAGCTGGTTTCATTTATTGGCACAAGGCCATTTATGTATGGTAAGTACATAAATATGTTGGACCACTGAGTATGTGAACTGTTGAAAAATAGCTGCATTTTAGAATGAGTTTCACATACTCATTTTCCTTTTGTAAAACAACTTCACAACACAATTTTTGCTTTAAAGTTTTCCTGTATGTAACAATTGTCCTAAAGCCTCCATATAAACATACATCCCAACATTATATATTACAATTCAATGCTGAAGGTGGCAGAAAAGGGATAAAAGTTTCAATTTAATCGCTTTAAAAAAATGGTCAATCTCAAGAAGATATAATGAAACATAGAAGTAAACAAAAGTGATATAAACATCTAAAATGCTAAACCTCCTGTAATCCCTGCACTTGGGAGGCTGAGGCAGGAGGATCAGTGCGAGTTCGAGACCAGCCTGGGCTACAAAAGTGAGCTCCAGGCCAGCCTGAACTGCATAGTGAGACCCTGCCTCAAAAAGACAAAAATAAATAAATAAATAAATAAACAAATAAATAAAATGCTAACCGTCAAAAGTAATACAATTTTAAAACAACTAAATCACTACATGTTAAGATATACAGAGTTGGTCACTTTGTTTGATCATATCATAAGTTGTAACTCTCCAGAAGTAGCTAGATTCTAACCAAGGAGGTTTTTTTTTTAATGGTACCAGGAATGGAACTCAAGGAGATATTTTAAAAGATAAAAGTTATTCTAGGCCATTATTTCTTTTTTATTTTTTAAAAAACCATTTATTTATTTATTTATTTACTTACTTACTTAGTTACTTATTTATTACAGGGTCCACTACACATTTCAGACTCATAGGGGCTAGGGAGATAGCTCCATGGCACAAGTGCCTGCCTGGCAAGTGCAAGGTTGTGAGACTCATAGTGACCCTTCTGTCTCCCTAGTGCTGAGATTACAAGACCTGTGCCACCATGTCCAGTCTCACTCAGCAGCCAGCTCAGTGAGGGACTGGCACAGCATGTGGTACCAGGGATTGAACCTGGGTCCTTGTGCTTGCAAGGCAGGCACTTAGACCACCAAGCTATCTCCCTGGCCCTAGACTACTGCTTCTTAAACTTCAGTGTACTTCAGATTTATCTGGAATGCTCATTACAACACAGATGACTGGACGCCAATTTGAAAGTTTGTAATCCCTTAGGTTTGTATGAGGTCCTAGAATTTACATTTTTAAGTAAGTTCCCAGGAAATGCTACTGGTTCAGAGACTACACTGTAAAAACCACTGTTCTAAAGAGTAACCCGATGTATGACTTGTATTTTATTGCAACATAAATTTTTATTACAGTGTGCAAACCATCTTCTCTACAATACCAGCTTCCTCAGTACACCTCTCTCCATGATACAGAAAAATGTTTTTAAAATAAGTGAGACTGAGAAGGAATCTACGTCCTGAACAGTACAGTGGAACACATTTCTCTCCCTACTCTGATGTCTCAGGTTCCTGTTGGCATCCATACTGTAAACTTTTACTTCTATTTCAAAGTACTAGAAAAAAATTTCAGTCATCTTCATCATTTCTGTTCCTAACGTTTCTTCAGTATTTTTCCACTTTGAGATCAATGGTACTTTCTTGCATTTATTTGCTTTTATTGGCATTTTGGGGAGGAGAATTTTTGAATAAATGTTCTGATTGTTGGAGTATCTGACAGCCAAATCTCATATGGACATAAATCTTTGATGCTTTAAAAAATTTTAGTCTTGGTTTATTTGCGTATTCCCTCACTCATTCACTGGTTCTACTAATGGAACCCGGGGCCTTTGCCCTGAGTTACATCTCTAGCCTTTTCTATTTTGTACATTTAGACAGGATCTCACTAACTTGCTAAATTGCCCACTCTGGGCTTGAACTTACAACCCTTCTGCCTCTGTCTCAATGAGTACTGGGATTACAAGCATGGGCCACTGTGCCTCCCTCCAGTTTTTCCTTCTTGCTCAATGCATGGCCAAAAAAAAAAATTATTGTCTTAATGTCATTTTCTCCATTTAAAATTAAAGTTATTCACAGCTACAAAATAACTTCACCTTACAAGAACAGTTGTCAAGTGAGGGACAAAATATCTTCCATAGTCAGAACACATTTTAACCCCTGATGGGTTAAAAGCACTGGGAAAACATCCCACAAATGTCCACTCTGTAGTTCCTGCCCTGAGTTATACCTGCAGCCTCCCTTGTACAGACCAAGTGTAACCAGACAGCCTGGATACTGCAAGTCAGAGTCAGGTTGGGAATTATAGACCCGAATTGTTCAGGAGCCACTAAGATGCTGGCTCCTTTCCCTGCAGGCAGATTTTCCCCTCAATTTAGTCATGTGGTTTTCAATGAGGGTGGCTGGGAGATGCAGCAGTTTATGCAGAATGTTCTTTGAAGTTGTGTCAGAAAGTCAGTCACCACCCTACTCTGGTCCTCCCACAAAACTTGCACTCCTGATTTCCTTTCCAATCTTGTCTTCCGAGCACTTTCTTATCAGAGTACTGAGGGTCAAACACCACCATCAACGGGGATCCTACCTTTTCCCCACCCCCACATGTCCCGTTCGCAATTGTACCCACACACACATTCGAGTTCTATTATTTCTACTTCCACAGCTCTTGCCTGTCTTAGTGACTTTCTGTCACCAAGACACAGTACAGCTTAAGGAAAAGAGAGGTTTAAATTAGCCCAGTTTGTAGAGATTTCAGTCCACACTCAGCTGGCTCTGAAGCAGGGTAATTGAGTAGAGGAGAAACAAGGGTAGGAAGCAGACAGAGACAGACAGACAGATAGACAGACACAGACACAGACACAGACACAGACACAGACACAGACAGAGCTAACTTGTATTTTAAACACTACTTCAGGCAGAAATTTCATCCTGAAATCACCTTGGCCTTGATAAGACATTTTCCACATCTACCAGATATCTAGGCAACGCTCTAAGAAGCAGGAGGAGCAGAGAACTGATTCTGAAATTTTGTATTAAGATGAATTCTGAACATCACTAATGCTCAGACATAACAAGAAGCGAGCCAGGCATGGTGGTGAACGCCTGTAATCCCAGCACTCGGGAGGCTGAGGCAGGAGGATCAGTGCGAGTTTGAGATCAGCCTGGGCTACAAAAGTGAGCTCAAGGCCAGCCTGAACTGCAATAGCGAGACCCTGCCTCAAAAAGAGAAAAAAAAAAAAAAAAAAAAGCAAGAAGCAATCCCAGTCTCACAAAATCATGTTTTGATTTTGTTTGCACACCAACAAAGTTTCAGGTTGCTAGGTTGCTAAGAATTATGGAACCAACATATCAAGCCAGGCATGCTGACACACACCTGTAATCCTAGCACTCAGGAGGCTGAGACAGTAGGACTGCCATAAGTTCGAAGCCAGGGTTGACTACTAAGTGAGTCCAAGGTCAACCTGAAGTACAAGACCCTGTCTCAAAATACTAAAATAGAGGGCTTTCAGGTTAGCTCGGTGGTTTAAGCACCTGTACCGGCAAACCCACTCAGGAACAGGGGACAGTGGTTCAGTCCTCACCCCCACAGTTAAGGCAGTCTGATCCAGCTTGAAAAAACAAAGCCAAAAAATAAAAAAACAAAATGAAACATGAAATGAAACAAAGCAAACATAAAACTCTAATACGCCACTGTTATGTGTCTCCTGTCTAAGAAGCCACACACAGGAGCAGCAAGGTCCAGGTTTCATTTTCTGGAATGAAGTCTCATTGAGCTCCATTTAACTGCACAGTAGAATCAGGAGATACAAGAATAGCTCTTCACCTTCCTCCTCCTCCTACTCTGATTCATTATCCCGAAGGCAAGCCTGGCCTGCGTCTCCCGGGCCCTTGTCACTCCAAGCCTTTTATTAAACCATCACCACAGAGATGGGCTGAGAAGGACGGAAAAGCAGGCGCCATTGTCCTCCTGGTTTGACCTAAACAACAGTACAGAGCAGCACGCGGGTGCTGCTGCCTTCTCCCCTACCCAGGCTCTCCACCGGAAGCTGGCGCTCGCTGGCGCTGCTCTGAGACCAGATTCGCCTCGCAGTGTTTTCTCCCATTTTTCCCTCTCTAAAAATAGCCTGCAAAAGCTGCCAACTCCCCAGGCTTTTAGGATGTGTTTTCTCCCATTCTTCTCAGGCAGTCCCGCCTACTCAGGAGGCAGGAATCTGAGCTGCCCAAGTCCCAATCCTAACCCTCCAGGGCCCTTCCGCAGGTCCTTTCTTACTCATGCGGCACTATAACATGTAATGTGGTACATGTAAAGGATCCTTTTCAAGAAAAAATGTAGCATACAAATATCATACTGAATAGTTTCACCAGGTTTTAAAATGGTAACTTTTCTCTCCAACTGGATGCATTGCTATAAGGTTTGTTAAGAAAATAACAGGAGAAATACAAAAGCAATCCTTTAGTGTTTTTTATAGGATTAAAAAAAAAAAAATAGACATAAGCGGAGTTCATCAGTAAGATCTGCATGAAACAGACTACAGGTATATGTAGGAAAAGTACACAACTATTAAAAACGATAATGTGAAAATATGCATTTTGATTGTACGAGGGTGTAGCATGATCCAATTTCTGCAAAGTAATATAAAATATATTGTGGGCATCCTATGTCAGTACGTGTATCGAAGTCCGCGAGAACGCGCATCACAACACTGTTCCTGTACCTATTTTTGCGCACATCCTAAGTCAGTTTTGTACCTCCATGGCTTGAGTTGTCACGATTCACAGCCTTTAGAAGGAAGCACATGGTCCCGGTGACCCGCCCACCCGCGCGGCGCGCCCCTTACCGTTCTGCTCCAGGAGCGTGCACAGCGCAGCCGCAGAGGCGCGGAGGACCCCCTGGGACGACGTGTGCATGAGCATGGCCAGCATCACCTCCCGGTGGGCGGGGAACCTGTGAGGGAGCCACGGTGCGGGGGCAGCGGTCAGCTGGGACCTAGGCAGCTCAAGTCCTGGCCACCGCCCAACAACCCTGAGAACAAATAAGGGCACGGCCTCTGTGTGACAGCTTACGTCGCTTCCAAGCACAAAGACGAAAGGCAGGACATTGATATTTCTGTGTTTCTTAAAAGCAGAGAAGCAGGGAAAATGCTCAGCAGATACAGAGAAAGAGGCTCTGAGGAAAAAGTTAAGTGAGAAAAACAGGGATAGTAGGATAATGCAAGCAGAAAGGAAAAATCAAAAAATCATAAAGAAACATAAATTTATGTCCAGGAGCCAGGGACAGCTAGCAGTAGAGCGCCAGACTCAAAAGCACGAAGTTTTGAGCTCAGTTTCTCACAAGTGCAAAGCCCCCCCCCCCATAAAAAACATGTTCACAGATATATTTTCTTTTACTATTATTTTAAGAATTTCCTATGGGGGCTTGGGAGATAGCTCAGCAGTCTAAGCACCTGCTTGGCAAGCGCAAGGACCCGAGTCCAATCCCAGTCCCACACTCCGAGCTAGCCACTGAAACCAGGGGTGGTGGCACACGCCTGTAATCCCAGCACTGGGGAGACTGGTACTGGAGGATCACTACGAGTTCATGCTGAGTAGTGAGACCCTGTACCAAATAAATAAATACATAAAGATTTTTAAAACTAAATTAAAAATCTCCTGTGACTATTGAGGAACAGCTTTACAATGAACTGAAATTTATAAATGGCATAAATCTGCCTTAACCTAAGTTCCTAAGACAATTCTGATCATTGCAAGATTCCTCTAAGGCTGGTTTAACATATAGTTTCTCTTAAAATGGAAACAATTAAAAAGCATCTGTTTCATCAACTTCCTTCTTATTGGCAGTGGATCATTATACAAACAGGCTGTCAGGATTTCAGAGGTCAGATACTATAAATTTCAGTTTCCAAAGTAAATCACTGGTATTTTAAGCCCCAGGGAACCCAGAGCGCGGCACACGCATCAGCCCTGCCACTGAACATGAAGAGACGTGGGCAAGAGGCAAATCTGATCCCCAGGAAACACTGGATTGTCGTCTTTATCGGGGCATTGAATACAGCCATAAAGCCTGCAGGCCTGCTGTCCAGAGTCTCCTCACCAGCTGACAGTTTCAAACAACCCTCTCAGGAGAAGCCCGAACCTGCCACAGCAGGCAGGAACGCACCGCACGCAGGAGGTTTCTAACCCATTCTAACTCCTGATCCCTGCTGGCTGGCTAGTGGCCATGGTAGAAGGAGTCCCAGACAGTTCTGTGATTACTGACACCTGCAGGGGATGGATGGGCCATTTTCCACAATCCACCAGGAAAGGGATTCTTCCTCCACGATTCACTGAGCACCTCCCACACCAGGGTCTAAGGAATGACTGGAACACAATGCCCCTCCCAACAACTGTGAGCTAGGGGCTCTACCTACTCTATACTCACGACTAATACACAGCAACACTTAAGGCACACACAGCCACACCAAAATATCTGTAACAGTGCAAGCCCTGACGGAGGCGTTTCATATGTATGGATCTAAACATAACAGAGGATTCCAGCGGCATCAAACCAGAGCTACTGACTGGCCGTCTTCATCCCCGATCTTCTGGTGTAAGCTGTTCTGGTACATGAGGAGGTTAGCGAGCGCCCAGCATGCGGCCTCCTGAAGGGGGAGAGGAGGAGAGGACTCTTGTCAGCCCAGCCGGGACTGACTAGCAGGCGTGGCGTGGCGTGGCGTGGCGTGGTGTGGCGTGGCATGGTGGTGAATACCACCTGGGGTGGTTATGAAAGCCCAACCTGCACGCGCTGGTTCTTCCTGTGCCCTGTCAAGGCCCTGTAACAGGCTTCCAGCCAAAACAGGTTCTCTTCCTCCTCCTCATTTTCCTGGTTCTCATTCCTCTCCTCTAAGTCTTGATTTAAGAAAATGGTCTCAGCTTTAAAAATGTTTAAATAAAAAAAGAAAGAAAGAAATACATGTTACTTATATACGCATAACTCACACAGGTTTGAATAAACATTCTAAATTGTATTTTGAAATCTTATCGACAGAGTAAGCTATTCTTTAATAGCAGACTTTATTATCAAGTCATTATAATATTACAACATACAGAAAGAAACTAGAATGAGGATGAGGGTACCAAAGAAAGAGTAATCAACAAGAAGAGGATTAGATGACCAAAAATAAAGTCAATGGTGCCAAGCAAGCTCTGCATGAGCAGGGAGGGCCACGCTTCTTAGAAAATATCCTCTGCTGGAAAATGAATTACATTAGGACAGAGAAGATATTCAGTGTTCCATCTTCTGCATGAAATCCTCATCCTAATGCTAGCATTTAATACCAAGTGCACACATGAGGGTTTTCTTGGTAGAGCTCATGTTTTACCTGAGTGGTAGAGTACTTGCCAAGCATGCACGAGACCCTGGATTCAACATCCAGAACCACCAAAGAAAAGCAACCTCTGCCTTGAGCCAGGGTTGTAGGCCAATGGCATAGCACCTGCCTGGCAAGTGCAAGGTCCTGAGTTTAAGTGGTGGTACCAAAACAAGATTCTTTGTAAAGCTACTTACTGAGGAGCGCCAAACAGCTCAGCGCTGAGGTCTGCAGCTCCACATTCTCCGGGTACTGCTGCACGGCTTTCATGACAAACACATGGACCTCATTTAATACCAGGATATTGAAAAAATTGCCTAAAAGATAATGGAGACATCACTAAATTATCATCCACAGAACTTAAACGGTCTCTTATAGCATTTAAATCAATAAACTATAGAGTAGGCACGACCATCTTAAAGACATTAAAGCATGTGTTTACTTTAATCAAACTATCTTAATATTATTAATAAAGCTGAAAGTTTTGCCCATGATATCATTTATATGCCTTAATTATACAATAGACCTATATGAGAAAAATACTGTACATGTGTGTTCTTTAACCCTTGTGGCCTTTGATGATGCCCCCTCATCAATCTGAGACATTGATCCTCTATGATACCTACAATATGCCCTGACTGAAATAATTTTTCTGCTTTCTGAAAGATGTTGGTTACTTAGCAAAACTCACTCATCATTGAATCCTTCTGTTGAACCACCTTTTTCATTTGAAGAAATGAAAGAGTTGTGCAGTTCAAGAGAATTCTAAGAGTTCTGAGAACTCTACCCACTATTTGATCTTATGTACGGTCATCTTAGAAAAAAATTACTTACCACGGTTCATTCCCCTAAGGAAAATGTTTCCTAACTTTTTATACTCAGTCTTCAGAGAACCTTAACATATCATACAAGACTAAGTCTTCCTGAGGAAGGAATGCAGACATTAGATTCCAGAAAGACTTACCTCCTTCTTCGGAGCTCATTTGTCACTACCAGCCACCAGGGTGACTTCTGAAAGTAAGAATAGAACTCCTGGGACCCAGAGCACACAATGTCTGAAGACCAAACTCAATGTCCACCATTGGCCTCAAAGTTCCAAGGTGGCTTAGCCAGCCGAGCTCCTCTCCAGTCAGTCCCAGGGGACCCCTCAGCCCCAAGCACTGCTCCCTGGGCAGTCCTTTCCACAAGTCCTCCCCTGCTCTTTCCAACTGAGGTAAACTGAGGCTGCATCTGCTGCTCTTTCCCCCATCCTTATTCCCACATCACTGACATCAGCTGCCAGAGCACTGACCAACAGGTGGCGCTGGGCAAACACGGCAGGGCTGGTGTGGCACTCAGACCGCTTGGTGAAAGTTGTCAGAAATAATTTATTAATGTAAGCGTGCTAAGCCCACAATTACATAACCTGACAAACATGCTAAGTAGTTATGGAGCATCTTCAGGTTTCGATTTTAGTTGTGAAGAGGAAGTTTGAAGTTTTGTCTTTTGAAAAATAGCAAATTCTCTAGTCATCAAAGCAAACTAAAGAGATGAGAGAAAAAGGCACCCTGATCTGAAGACCAAAACACTGGCTTTTCACTTCGTACAGTTACAGAGTAATGCAAAATTATATAGCACATGATGCTCTCATGGTTTATTTATTTATTTAATATTATTTCATTTTATTTTGTTTTTGTATTATGGCTGGCTCAGCCTGCCTTGGGGCTGGGGCTGACACAGCATGTGGTGCCAGGGATCATTCTGAGGTCTCCAGGGTTGCCTAGGCTTTCTTAAGCAGGTATCTTAGACTGCTGGCCCTTCCATGGTTAATTTAATTTAAATAGTATAACACTAAACACCTCTGATATGCCATTATAAACCTACTTGGTAAAAAGCCATTTCTAAAACAAGCTGCTCTTTTCTCCTTTCTCTTTCTTTCTTTCTTTCTTTCTTTCTTTCTTTCTTTCTTTCTTTCTTTCTTTTTTAATTTTTTTTCTTTCTTTCTTTCTTGATTTGTTGGTTTTGGTTAGTTTTTCAGAGAAGGTCTTTCTATACAATATAGTCCAGGCTGGCCTTAGACTCACTAGATGTGATGGCTTGGGTCTGGATGTCCCCCTAACCCTCATGCAGTCATGGGGAGTGGCTTTTGGAGGTGCTGAATCTAGAGTTGGTGCCTGATTCAGGATCAAGTGCTAGGATTCAGGGTGTGAACGCTACACCCGCCCTAGGGCAAGTAGCCCGCACAAGCTATAAGGGAGAGCAGGAAGCTTTTTGTTCCCCTCCACCTGCACACCCTCCCCACCCCCTCCTTTTCCTGTCTGCCACTGCTTCTGTGCCATGTCACCCTGCAGAGCCAACAGATTACAGCATGAAACCTCTACAAACTGTGAGCTAAATCAACCTTTCCTCCCTAACTTTGGCTGTCGGGTACTTTGTCTCAACAATGAGAGAAAAGTAACTGAGTTCCTATGCCACCCAAGTTGATCTGGAAGTCAAAACCCTCCTGCCCCAGCCTTCCTAGGTCAGGGACTACACATGTGCACCGCCATACCTTGCCTCCTCATTTCAAAGAATTAAGGTGACTTCGCGTTTTTAATGTAGTGTATGCAAGCTGGAGTGTGACTGTGGAAAGATATAAAATGTGCAGCAGGCAAGCAGACGTTAGGCATGCTGACCTAATAGCTAGGCTGAGGGGATCTCCTTCTGGGCTATAGGGAAATACTCTCAGATATCAGGCTGTTGGTACAACTGTGTCCTTCACAAAAACATAGGATGCAAAAGCCCTATTTGACAAGTATAAAATAGTGCTGGCTGTGCTGGGCCACACCTAAGGATCAAACAAGTTCAAGGCCAGCCTGAACTACATAGCAAGACCCTGTCTTAAACAAACAAAAAGATAAAACAGTAAGTGGCTACCATGTTTGGAAAAAAATGCTTTGTTGTTATTGTTGTTTTGAACTTTTTAATTTTTTTTTTTTTTTCTTTTTGTCTTTTTGAGACAGGGTCTCACTATGCAGTTCAGGCTTGAACTTTTTAATTTAAATTTATTTTTGACTGAGGCATAAAAACTATATGTATCTATGGGATAATGTGATATTTTGACATATGTAGATATTAGCTACTGTTTCTCTTCAGCCCTGTACTAGTAATTCCCAGTCATGCAAGATGAAAAATGAAATAAACACCATACTGAGAGGAAAGAAATTCTAATTTTAAAAAGTTATCAGCTATACTAGTAACAAAAGCTGAAGTATCCAAAAATAACTGAAAAGGATATATGAGACTTTAATGGAATAATAACATAAAAATGTCATTTTTTTTCACATTGATCTGTGTCATTTGTACATGTCTAGTCAAAATCCCAAAATTGGACAAGTAAGTTCTAAAGTTCATATGGAATAAAAAAGATTCACTGGAAAGCTTAGATGTTCTCCCAGAAGATAACCTGACCAATTACAGAGCTACCATGACTTGAACAGTATGATATTGATTGAGACAAATTAATCAACAGAAACACGTATATATTGTTAGTATCTCACACCGCTGAGAGATAGGAAAAGCATTTACCATACTACATTGTGCTATGATGGTAACTCTCCATAGTAAAACAAGAAAAAGGGGAGATTAAACTATGTACCAAAAAAATCCATTGCAATACTTCAGTATTATAATGAGAAAAGCTGCTGGGGAAAATATATAATATATTTACTACTTTAGAAAAAGATTTTATTAATAAAATGCATACCCATGAAAATAACTCACAAAGCTATATTACAAAACATAAAGATGGTGAAAGGGCAGGTTACAAAGCCAGAAAGATTCTCCAGAAATGAAAATATTATGATCCAGAATTTGTGAACCAATTTTTATGACACCATCCTATTGAAAATGGACAAAAGATAGATTATACCTTTTATAAAGTATAAAGCACCAAAAGCAATGAAATATTTGAAAAAAAGTCTTATATTCACACATAGCAAGAGAGCATAGTACCGTAAAATAAGAAAGAATTCAAATGTTCATATATAGAAAATGCATAAATAAATTGTGGTATCTATATGTAATAGATCATTACATAAAACCACATGTAAAAATACTTACAAACACAGCACACATGTCTTAAAACTACAGAAGCCCACACAGAGTATGATTTCTTTTTGGTGATATGCACACAGAAAAATAAGCACACATGAACAATTCTAAGGATACATGAAAAGATCGTAAAAGTATATTTAAAATAGAAAAGATTCATAAATCAACATGATTGAGTTATAGGATATAACTCAGAGATGTCCCAAATTTTCTGGTCAAGGAGATTATGGGACCTCAGAGCAAAGGGATGAATGAACTATAGTGCGTCTAAGGAGAGTCACCCAGAGAAAAACATTCTCTCAGGCTTTCACAGAAAGCAAACCAGCCAAGCAATGGCTGTGACTCGTCCCGAAGGCTGACACTAACATCAGTTCTACAAAGTACAGTCTATGGTCCCAAACTTAATCCTGAGGGGATTTGACCCTGGAAGATACAAAAAATGAATGTTTTGTTGTATAGGTCTTGCTTCGACTTGCCCTTGACCACCCAGCAAGAAAAAAAAAAAGCTTAATTACAATGCATGAAATGCAGAGCTAGA
>PVJA010015394.1:28832-45599 GCA_004027025.1 Myocastor coypus | reverse complement strand
CCCCTAAATACACGCATTTTCTTGTACAATGAATATAGTAGCAAAATCAATTTACAATAGTGAAAAGACGTCTTTCCTTCATGATGTTATCTTTAGGGATGACTTTTTAAAATGTCTGCCCCCAATAGAGGGTATTTTCACATTAAATAAAACACACTTAAATTTAGATGACATAGACAGCGTTAAGATAAATTCGTGTCAGGCTGGCGAGATGGCTCAGTGGTCTAAAGCGCCTGTTTAGGCAAGCTTAGGCAACTGCAGGGAGCGTGGTTTGATCTCCAACACCATATGCTATGCCAGCCCCACCCCCAGGGCAAGCTGAGCCGGTCATAGCATATACAAAAAAAAAAAAAAAGATAAATTCATGTTAATACACAAAAGGCTGAGTGCAGTTGTCCACCAGTATCCATGAGGAAAATGGTCTAGGACTCCCATCCTCCTGGACAGAAAAACCTACAGATGCTCGAGTCCCGTCTATCAAATGGCATAGCATTTTTTTTTCTTGTTTCAGAACTTTCGTTTATTTATTTATTTATTTTTATGGCCGGCTCAGCCTGCCCTGAGGGCAGGGCTGGCACAGCATGTGGTGCTGGGGATCGAACCGCAGTCCCTGCAGCCACCCGAGCTTTCCTAAGCAGGCACTTTAGACCACTGAGCCATCCTGCCGGGCCCCAACATAGCATTTGTATAGGCCCTATACACATTCTCTTGTAGCTTTAAATCACCTCTGGAGCTCATAGCAATAATACCTTGTGCAGTTCAAAGACTATGGAAATCACTGCTACAGTTCATGGCTTAGAACATGATCACAGAAATAAACTGATATGTGTTCAGGGGGATGCGATTTGGAAGGGACTGTGCCCCATGTGTGGTCGGAAACAGATGTGAAACCACAAACACAGAGGGAAGACAGTGTTTTGCGTCACATCCAAACCCCCGACAACGCGGGACTGGGGATCGCACGGCCACCTGCAGGTATATGTCAATCTTTAAAGATTACGTTGGAATTTTAAAATTTCATAGCTTGACGTTAAGGCGCTGTACCATTCCTAAGGTTTTGCTCTGCTGTATGATTTGTGTTCTTTCAGAAATTGCTGTCTGATAAAAAGTGTAAATAAGCCAGGCATGGTGGCACACGTCTGTAATCCCAGCACTTGGGAGGCTGAGGCAGGAGGATCGGTGCAAGTTCAAGACCAGCCTGGGCTACAAAAGTCAACTCAAGGCCAACGTGAACTAGACAGCGAGACCCTGTCTCAAAAAGACAAAAAAAAAAAAAAAAAAAAAGTAAATATCTGAAATATCTGCACATTATGCAAATGCAAATGTATGTATTTACATATATGGGTATATATATGTACAATGTTCATATATAAGACTGTTTCAAGTAAAAATTTTTGCAAATGTTTGAGTGGGCAACCTCCCTACTGTGTGTGTGTGTGTGTGTGTGTGTGTGTGTGTATGTGTGTGTGTGCACGTGCGCCTGGGCCCTTGGTCATGCCAGGCAAGGGTGCCTGCCTGAGTCTTCAGCCCTGAAACCCCCTTTTAATAAGTTATTATTGGTGCCTGCCAAGTATTCGTGGAAGCAGCTGAAGCAGGCATTAGCCAAAGGAGTCCGGGGAGCTCTTGGCGCACAGATGCGTAAGTCGAGGCACTGTGAAGGAGGGCACGGGACTCCAGGTCCCCCAGCCAGCAAGGGCCAGACACTGGCCTTCGCAGTGAACACCTTTCTTTTTTTTTTTTTTTTTAATTTTTTATTTTATTTATTTATTTTTCTTGTTTCACAACCTTTGTTTGTTTATTCACTCATTTTTATGGCTGGCACAGCATGTGGAGCCGGGGATCGAACATCGGTCCCTGAAGCCACCCAAGCTTTCCCATGCAGGGCTTTAGACCACTGAGCCATCCTGCCGGGCCCCTGAACACCTTTCTAAAGACATCCTGGACCCAGAGTTCCTGAATGAGAAACCTACTCAGATAAACGAGCACTTTTCTGTTTTTAATTAAAAATTGTATTTACTTAGAAACATTCAGAATGCCAACAAAACAGTTGCAACTTTTTTTGAAATTACAGAATGGTATTCAGTTAACAGAACAATAATTATTTTGTACAAGCTGCATCAGAGACAATGGAAGATGAAAAATTACCGTCCCCATATATAACTAATTTGTGCTGTGCACCAACAACAAGCTGCTTTAAATTTCCATGCCAAGTTATAACCCCTGTACTGTACCAAACAAGGTTAATGGCTACTGAAAATACCACCAGGACAAGGCTATTTAAAGACACATTTGGTAGTGTGTTAACTATACAAAAAAAAAAAAGACACAGTATCGTTTAAAAACAAATCTTACACAGTCTTACATTTCTTTTTCTTCCTTCAAAAGGAGTGAATTGTGCACAGGGGGGTTACATGCTTTATAGACAAGAAAAACAAATGTGCTAGAACCAAGTTGTTCCCCATCATTCTCCTCTTCATCTTCTTCTTCCTCTTCTTCCTCCTCCTTCTCTTCCTTCTTTTTCTTGTTTTTTTTTTTTTTTTTTTTTTTTTCAGCCCTGATGACTCCCTTTTTCTGGTGCATCAGGTTTTCCTTTAGCCCGGCAGGCAGCGACATCCTTTTCATACTTTTCCTTCAGCTCAGCAGCCTTTTTCTCATATGGGAAAATTTGAAGACATAGCAAAAGCAGATAAGGCTCTCCATGAAGGAGAGCCATGAAGGAGAAGTGAAAACTTATATTCCTCCTAAAGGAGAAACAAAAAAAGAAGTTCAAGGATATCAATGTGCCCGAGGCCTCCTTCGCTTCTTGTTCTGTTCTGAGTATCGCCCAAAAATCAAAGGAGAGCATCTTGGCCTCTCCATTGGTGATGTCGCAAAACAACTTGGAGATACGTGGAATAATACTGGAGCAAGTGCTTTTCTCTGGCTAAATAGCACCAAGGGAAGAAAATGCAATAAAGAAGAACCAAAAACAATAAAACTGAATTTGCTAAGGGAAGAAAAGGCCAGCAACGTATTTTGCGTTTAGTTAGACATGGAATCTAAGTCTTTATATTATTGCTAACAATTTAATGAAACCATAAATGCCAAATATATTGGGATACAGAAAATCATAAGCCGTTTTCAAATTACTAAAAATCGCTGGACTTGAGCACGGTTTACTCTGCCACCTGCTGGCCCGTGGCGGTAATGCTTTCTTTCCTCGGCGTTAAGGCCGCGCTATCCTGGACAGAGGTTTCCTTGCTCGTGACTGCAGGCCTGGGGACTCCACGTCTAAGCCGGGATGTGGGAGTCCCCGTTTTCCACTTTCTCCTAGGCCGCTTGCCTACGTCCTCTGAGCTGCTCTTCACGGTCAGAACCTCTGCCCTCTACCGAGCTGCCACTACTCAGCGATTTAGAGGTTTCCTCTCTAAGACAGGCGGTAGGAAGGCTGGAATCATCAGGTACTATGAGAAAAATATTTTGGTCTTTAGACAAGTTAAAATGCGTAAATGCACCCGTGTTTGCCCTCATATAAACCAGTTTCCCAACTTCAGCGTACCCCCTCACGATAACAACCTTCCCCCAAACCCCTATTTCAATTAAAAGGCCTAACGATGCCTAAATTTGTATGGAAAAGTACCAAAATTATAAAAAGCACAATTGGCCTGCTGATCTTTTCTAGTTAAGCCAGATAACATTCGACAGTACCTATTTTAATGGAACTCTAGGAGAACAGCTGCTATACGAACTATCAAGGTCAAAATGGAATCAAAGTGCCACACTGAAACTTAAAAAAAAAAGGCCTCATTTCTTAGCTAGCCCACTTTTAAAACCCCAGATTTCCACAGGTTCTGCTTGTAAAGGACTCTGTTGTTGAGATTTAATATAAATTGCAGGCATTCACAAAAGACAGGTCAGGCAAAATCACCCTCCCCGATTGCTTTATTTCTTCGCATGAATATCCCTTAAAATAGGCTTTCTGTTCGCTTCTCCTGAAGAGCTCCACAATCGCATTCACAAAACAAACACCGAATCTGAAACTTAAGCGAGTCCGTGAGCTTGCCCGAGGGAGACAATGTCTTCCTTGTCACTTGGCTTTGTCTTCTTGTCTTTTTCTTCTAAAGGAAAGTCGACTCTCCCTGTCCTGCCTGTCGACCACCCATGAGCCTTTTTATTTTTCCGGTTTAATCGGAAAGAGGGGAGAAAAGGAGACTTGTTGCCCTCAGCAGTTCTTGGGTTTGGCTCCCAATAGGGTAAGTTAATTATTTTAACCTACTGAGGAAGGGTGGCCCGGGCAATAGGCGTGGACGGCAGGAGGAAACAGGTGTTTCACACACCTGCACTTCTCGGCCTAATTACTCCGAAATCTGCGGCTTTCTTCGAAGAGGCTGAGGGGAGGGGTTGGTTTGCAGAGTTCTTAACTAATCGGACCATAAATATGCAACCACTTTGGGCTGAACAAATTATTTTCTTTAAAACGTATGTCAAGTAAATTTAATTAGAGGCAGGGTGATTGACAGGTGTGATTCTGAATGCAAGGATTACAAATCCTAACTCCCATTAAAAAGAAAAAGGGAGCCAGAAGTCAGCCGTGTTGTATTTGTTTTCTCTTCTCAACAATGAGTTTGGGTAAAGAAAACCCAGCCCGATGGTTCCGGCACTCTTAACCTGGGTGAGATATCCGCCGCAATGACTGCTTGAAAAGGGGTTTGGATTGGTTTGGAAAAAAATCTGATTTAAAAAAAAAAAAAATGCTGAGCAGGAGCTGGAGGTGCGGCTCAGTTGTAGCACTACCAAGTTGTATGCCCTGCATGTGGGAAACGCAGAATCTAACCCCCAGAAGTGGGAGACAGGAAGAAGTCTATCAAAATAAGGATTTGGGGGATTTTATAGTCAGTGGGAACGATTTCATAGATGTAGCTTCATGGAATGTTTCCAACACGGCAGACCTCAGTGTATGTGCGCTGTAAAAATTCCCATCCCCCGAGGCAGGTACGATTCCCAGGATTAGCTTCATTTTACAGGCAGAGTCCGAAGGAACAGAACCAATTTATCCTGGGCCACAGAGGAAGCTGAGTGAGCACGGGAGGGCAGGCAGCAGGGGTGTCCTCTGGGTGTCGCCCCGCGGCTGCAAGTCAGGAACTGCTGATTCCTGCAACCCCCCGCTTTTCTCCTGGGGCTTGTTCGGTTGATTTCCAAGGGCCACTGAGGCAAGACACAGGTTAGAGCTTTGCAACTGAGCAAAAAGTATAAGGTTTCCCTGGCTCACTCCAAGTTGAGAGAAAAGCTCTGGGTCACATACAACGTGATGATCCAATATTATGGTAAGATTCTAGAAGCGCACAACTTTCGGATGTCCTAGGTAAGGAAAATCATTTTTCTGCCTGTCCCTCTTTCTCTCGGTGCTAAGGATTAGCCCTAAGGCAGATTGCTCCAGCTCTGAGCTGCACCCCCATAAACTCGAGGCAGGAAATCTGGATTGTAATTGTGACTTCAAAATTTGATTATTTGAGAACCAACTCTCCTTCGGTGAACAAGCTGGGGTCCACTGACATCAAAGGACGTTTGGTCAAACTCTCAGAGTCAGGTACAATGTTGGAATCCAAAACGCTGCTTCAGAGAGCCGGGAGACGCGTGCCCCAGGGGCTGTGAGGTGCTGTGGCAGACACCTTACCCAGGGTGTAGTGACCGGGCACAGGGGCCCACCACCACCACCACCACCAGGTGACGGAGGAAGCTGAGACCTCTTTACAACCACCCAAGGGCCCCAAAACAGCTTTTTTTTTTTTTTTTTTTTTTTCTGGGTACCAATTATGCAATGGGTTTTGCTTTTATGCTGAATTGGTGGACATGATCAGACCTACAGAAACGCTCAGTGCAAGTCAATCCACTAATTTTGGTGGCTACAGAATATAAGCTAGCCATGGCGGCACATGCCTGTAATCCCAGCACTTCAGAGGCAGAGGTAGGAGAACAGTTGCAAGCTGAGACCATCCTGGGCTACAAAGTGAGCTCAAGGCCAGCCTGAACTACATACCAAGACTCGGTCTCAAAAAGACAAAAAAAAAAAAAAAAAGTTACATAAGCTACCCGGGGATCTTGTTAATGATTCTGACGAAGGAGTCTGCATTTCTAATAAATTCCTAGGTGATGCAGTACTGAGGAGCTAGAATAGCTCTGTTGATTTAAAAAGGCAATACAGTTCCTTTGTATGAATAAATGTATAATTTTAAGAAAGGTTTTTTAAAAAATAACTGTATCTTGTGTGCCCAAGTGCTTTGTTGTTGTGCTTTTTGTTATATGAGCCCTATTTTTCAGATAATGGAACAGCTAAGAGAATTCAAACTGCAAATTAATAAGCTTATGATTGGGGGCTGGGAAAATAGCTCAGTGGAATAAATAGTTGCCTGGTGAGCGCAAGGTCCTGAGTTCAATTACCACCAAAAACCAAATAAATAAAAATAAAATAAACTTATTATGTTGACCTTCTCAGCAAGTTTTTATTAATTTTTATACATCATTCTAAATTTTAGGTAAAGTGATTGAGAGAATCAGATATATTAAACTCAGAACTGGTTTTAGTGTCAGAGTTGAAGAGCTGGTGAGATGGCTCAGCAGACTAACTGCCTGCTTAGTCAAGTGCAGGGACTAAGATTTCATCCCCAGCACCACATGCTACATAGCCCTACCCCTAGGTGCACTGAGCCAACCACTGAGACCCAGTGTGGTGGCGCGCGTGCCTCTCGTCCCAGTGCTGAGGGGGCCGAGACAGGAGGCTCACTACAAGCTGGAGCTGCATAGTGAGACCCTGTGAAAATACTTTTTTAAAAAATAGAAATGTCAGGTGTGATTTGAACAACTATGTAAGTGTCTTAAAAATTCAGAGGAAAATTTGATCTCAAAACTTATTAATTGAAAAATAAGACAGAATGCTGGCATTATACGCTGCATGGTCCCTGTGCCCAGGGCACACAGAGCTGGCAACTAAGTCCAGGTGTGGTGGTGCACACCTATAATCCCAGCACTGGGGAGGCTGAAAACAGTAGGATCACTATGAGTTTGAGCTGTGTAGTGAGACCCTGTACCAAAGGCAGAAAGAAAGAAACTTCATTCATAAGGGTTTTTTTTTTAATTTTATTTATTTATTTATTTTTCTTGTTTCAGAACCTTTATTTGTTTATTCACTCATTTTTATGGCCAGCTCAGCCCGCCCCGAGGGCAGGGCTAGCGCAGCATGTGGTGCCGGGGATCGAACCGTGGTCCCTGAAGACGCCCAAGCTTTCCCAAGCAGGCACTTTAGACCACTGAGCCATCCCGCCGGGCCCCCTCATTCATAAGTTAAATGAGAAAATATAGCAAAACTGAAAGTGGGATGACAAATAAAAAGTTACGAGATGGGGCTGGAGAGATAGCTCAGTAGAATAAGCGCTTGCCTGGCAAGTGCAGCGTCATGAGTTCAATCCCCAGTACTAAAAAAAAAAAAAAGTTTCCAAAAAGTTATGAGATGGAGTTAAACTGATGATAGCACCTCAAGGTCTCTGGATCTCTCCTGAGTTTACAGCTAGTCACTAACTCTTCCCCAGGGAAATTAAGCTGAGCACGCATGCGCAGAGTTCCCTGGTGCACCTAGGGAGGTACGGCAAAGGGTGTGGTGAGCTGCAAACAGTCTTCCCTCTCCAGCCCTGTGGAATGATCTGCGAGCTCCTAGCTCTCCTGCAAGGGAGAGAGCATCTGAGAGGCACCAGCTTGGGCAAGGACCCCACAGAGCTGAGGTTCGGTCCGGTCCGGAGGCGCCAGCGAGACCCAGAGCAGCACTACGTTTTCCTGCCTTGAGCTCCATTGGCGAAGAGCACCATGGACATAGAAATTACAAATTTTCACAAAGACCCAAAGCACAGAGAACACATAAAAGCAACGTGAAGAATGAAAAGGAAACAACTACTGATGCTAAAAAGACCTCAAAGCAGGATGAGGACATTAACACCACCTTGTAGCACTTACGCTGGAAACTGTAAGCCAAATGGACTGAGTCTAAGAACAAATGTAAATCATAAAACTGACTCAAGGCTAAAATCGTAAACCTAAGTGGCTTGTGTCCATTTACAACATGGAGTTAGTCATTTAAACATTCCACAGAGATTATACTAGGCTTTGTCACTTCTAACAGTTTACAAAACAATGCAGGTGGTACAGGAGAAAAGAACATTTTCAAACATACATCTAAATGGAGATTCCAGGGGGATTAGAGACTTAATTAAGTGTAAAAGGCAAAAACTATAAAGCTTTTGGAAATGGACTATCCTTATAATCTGATGATGGGAACTTTTTCTTAAGTCACTAAAAGCACAAATTATGGAGGAAAAAACTGACCAAAAAAGAAGATACCTAATTGAAAATACTACAAAAGGAAAAGAAAATTTGAATTATTGGTCTTTTGTTGTTTGTTTTGCAGTACCAGGGACTGAACTCAAGACCTTGCACTTGCCAGGCAGGCACTTGTGCCCCTAAGCTATCTCCCTGGCCTTGAAAATTTGAGATAACGTTTCACCCTCCATACACTGACAAAAGCTAAAACCAACCCAGTTGCTAGCAAGACAAACAAAGGAACAGAATCTCTTCCCCACTATTGCTGGGAGTGTGAACGCTTACAGCCTCTTGGGAAAATAATCTGACCTTATTAAGTAAATTAAAGATATGCCTGTCATTTGACCTAGCTATAGAATAAATTGTGATATACAGTGGAATAGGACACACGATTAAAAATGACTATGAACTACACAAAATAGCACAGATAAGGAAGTTGATGTCACAGAACATCCAAAGCACCTGCACACAGTAGGCCGACATTCCCCTGGCTGGCAGTCAATTCATCCCTGATGGGTTTTATCCATAGCAGAGAGAAGCGGAGATTGGGGGAGGGGAAGCCGTTATTAACTCTGAAAACACTGAGAGGATCGAGGGCAGGGAGATGCGCAGATCCTCTGACCTGAGACAGAGAGGATGAGACTTTAAGGACTTTTGCTAGGGGCGGAGTTTGAGAGGCAGGTTTAGTGCCCCGCCAGCCACTCGAGGAGCTCACTGGAGGCTGGCTTGTGTGGGCAGGAAAGGTAAAAGGAAGTTGTATCCAGGGCTGGAGTGGGGAAGAAAGGGGAAGCGGTCACTGGGAAAATTAGCTGTTGTTTTGGGGCTTCAGCCATGTAGGATTAGGGCCATGGTAATTTACCAGTCAGTACTCTGGCCATAAGGAATCAATCCCACAATCTATAAGGTCCATTTAAGAGATCCAATCTCCTGTCCTTTCTTGAGGCATAGTAAGTCATCCTGTCTACTGCACATGGCATTTCCCATGGTTCCCTGTGCAGGCCTTGATCCTTCCTTCGGCCTGGACTGCACTTAGGTTATCACCTTCCCTGCAGGGGATCTCTTCTGACTCGACCGACCCATCGCTGGCTTCTTCAGACCTCCGCCTCCCCTGGAAGCTTTCTGTACCACCTCAGGGCCTCTGGATCTCTCCTGCATTTACAGCCAGTTGCTAACTCTTCCCCAGAGAAATTAAGCTTAGCACGCATGCGCAGAGTTGCCTGGTGCAGTTAGGGAGGTACTGCAGAGGATGTGGTGAGCTGCATGCTTTAGCTCTCGGGCAAGGCAAAAATCAGCTGGGGCAGGGACCCCACAGACCTGAGGTTCAGTCCGGAGGCTCCAGGGTGACCTGGGGCAGCACTACGTTTTTCCTGCCTTGGGCTCCATCCATGAAGAGCGTGATGGTGCTGCCCAATATATCACACTGAGACGCATGCAGAGAAATGCCTGGCACAGCAACCACGGGAGAAGTAGTGGTTCTTAGCAACAGGGATACCTCGGGTTTCCAGGGTAAAGATGGGGCTGGGTGGCCAGGACTTGGAGGACAAGCCGCAGTGACTGGCAAGGACAGCTGCCTCCTGTGTCAGTGCACGGGGCACAGAGAATAAAAAAAAAAAAAGGTACCAGATGTACTCAGAATCCACTCTTAACAGCAATTCCACACGAGGTGAAATTTTCCAATAATGTTGCCATGTCCCTAAAGCCATAAAATCCCCATCAGCTAAAGAAAACATGGCGTGGTGAGGGAAGCTAGGTAAGCGACCCAGTGCTATTGGTGACAAATCCGTGGAGGTTGTCACTGCCTGCTGAACCCTTGGTGTGGGCAGCTGGGGGGTGGGGTGCACAGCTAAAACAAGGACTTGATCAGGACACACAGTTATCATGAAACAGACAGAGGCGTATTAGATAAAAAGCTGAACTAAATGCTTTAGGGCCTTCAATACCTGAAAAATCCTAGGGCCAGCCAGATAGCTCAGTGGATTAAAGTAGCTGCTTAGTCAGACACAGGGACTAGGTTTCGATCCTCGCCCCTCGGTGTGCCGGTTGGCACCATTCCTGGGGTGTGCCAAGAAGGTGACTGAGACTGGGTGTGGTGGCACACACCTGTAATCCCAGTGCTTGGGAGGCTGAAAATAAGAGGATCACTGCAAGTGTGATCTTTGAGACCCTGTACACCCCATACTAAACACAAAAAAGAAAGAAAGAAAGAAAGACGGCCCGGCAGGATGGCTCAGTGGTCTAAAGCACCTGCTTAGGAAAGCTTGAGCGGCTGCAGGAACCGCAGTTCGATCCCAGGCACCACATGCTGCGCCAGCCCTGCCCTCAGGGCAGGGTGAGCCGGACATAAAAATAAATAAACAAACAAAAGTCCTGAAACAAGAAAAAATAAATAAATAAAATTTTAGAAAAAGAAAAAAGAAAGAAAGCCCTAACGCTTACCTATCTGCTTTGAATCCTGGCATAGAACATCACCAGCGAAACCTTAAGCTTGTCCAAAAAGTAAGATTTTCTTCCACCGCACGTGTTTTGGTCTCCAAATCTGTGACTCTGCCAAAAACAAAGATGCAGATAAACAATTAGGAGGAAACACCACTAAATTTGTTTCTTTTGTGATTTTTCTGACAAGATACCACAGATCTGCAGCTGGGGCCTCTGCTGTGAACACAGGCAATAGCAGGGTCATCTCTTTCAAAACTGAGAAAGAAGCAAAATTATCCCCCCTCCCCAAATTCCTGGACTGATCTGACCAACTGTACTAGAGATTTGGGGGAGGTTTCACTCGATGAATTTAGAAGTGAATAAAATGAGGAAAGGGCCTGGATTACCATTACAACCCACACCTCTTTTGACTAATGAAAGCCAAACAAAAAGATGTTTCTTCTGTCCCGCTATACATTTCTTTAAAAAAAAAAAAAAAAAGCTGAGCGTGGTGGCGCATGCCTGTAATCCCAGCACTTGGGAAGCTGAGGCAGGAGGATCGGTGCGAGTTCGAGACCAGCCTGGGCTACAAAAGTGAGCTCAAGGCCAGCCTGAACTGCATAGTGAGACCCTGTCTCAAAAAGACAATAAATAAATAATAAATAAATAAATTTCTTTTTTTAAATCCAAAAGGCTAAATTTTGCAAAGTACAGATCTTGCTTATTTCTGTTTCTTGGGTGTTCCCTAGAAGATGTACCCCCCCAAAAAATGTTTATGATCCAGCAGGAGGTGCGAGGACCCATGTCAGAAAGCCTGTGGTCATATAAGGTAGAAATCTTCATAAACAAATCTCTCTTTCTCTCTCTCTCTCTCTCTCTCTCTCTTTCTCTCTCTCTCTCTCTCTCTCTCTCTCTCTCTCTCTCTCTCTCTCTCTCTCTGTCTCTCTCTAGTATTCAGTATAAGGTCTCACTATGCAGCTTGGACCCCTAGAGGTCCTCCCATTTCAGCCTCCCCAGCGCTGGGATCACAGGCGTGAACCACCACACCTGCCAGGTGTAAGTGGCCAGCTTGGTGTGCCTGGGGGCAGGACCAATATGGCACATGGTGCTGGTGAATCTAACCCAGATCCTTGCACTTGCCTAGGGCAGGCACATAGCTGAATGTCCTTAAAAATGACTCTGGCCCAGCGAGATAGCTCAGCGTTCTAAAGTGCCTGCTTAGGCAACCTTAGGCCAGCACAGGACAGGCTGAGCCAGCCACCAAAATAAGTAAACAAAAAAAACCCAAGACTTTGAAAAAGGTCTTTACATGTACAACGCACCATGATACTACAAAATATAATTATATAATAAGCAATCACTATGGTTTCCAGTCACTAAAGGAAATCACTTACACGTGTTCCAATGTCACCATCCAGTGCCACAGTTTATGAAGTCATTCAAAATGCGATGAAATGACCCGACTTCCACAAATGCGGCCCCAAAATAGAAACAACAGAAGCTGATACTTGCCCCTGCAGAAGTGGGATTCACACAGCAGCACTGCCTTCCTGTTTGCCAAGGGAAAGAACCACGGAGAAGCTGAGGGGAGAGACCGGCAGTGCTGAGAGACGCGCTCCATTACCAGAGGCGTCTGTCGCTCTCTTCAAGGTGTGTGCGCACCTTCTGAGGTTGCGGACGCATCGCTATCTGTACGCAGTTGTTCCCGTCTAACAGCAGACATGCTGGACGCCTGGCGCTGCTTGTGTAAGAAAATCCCTCGCTTAATCCTGACACTCTAGAGAAGCACGTACTGCCCTCATCTGCATTTTACAGATGAGGAAACAGGATTATGGGAGAAAAGTCATTCACAGACGCGAGACCCAGAACACTGCATCCAAGAGTGATTCCCTGACCCCGAGTCCTAACGGCTGCACCCACCGGGCACCTGGGCTGCCATGTGCTGGGCTGGAGGGGACTTTGGTCTGCAGGGCCCCTGGATTTCCAGGCAGCAGAGCGGGTAGGACGCATCCATCCTGCCGTCTCTCTGGAGCCCCTGAGGTCTGGTGCTGGGAGGGGGCTGGATGACATCTGCTTTTCTCGCTGTCGTGCTACCCAATACCACATTTCTCGCTGTGTTACACAAAACTGCTCATTTCAAAGGCTGGCTGGACAGCTCAGCGGACTAAAGCACCTGCTTAGGTAGTCTCAGGGGCTGCGATTTGATCCCCAGGCCTGCAGGGCTGGCACTGCCCCCAGGATCCGCTGAAACAGTGATTCAGACTGGGTGTGGTGGTGGTGCCTGCCTGTAATCCCAGCGCTTGGGAAGCTGGAAACAGGATGACCGCTTTGACTCCAGTCTGTGCAGTGAGACCTTGAAGACCCTGCAGTAAATACGTTAAATACAAAACAAAACAAAACAACCCTGCTCATTTCCTTTGCAGCCGGCTATCGGCCTCGCTGTGGTCAACACCGCAAACTAACAGCTCTCAAATCAGATGGCTGCGTGTCAGGCCATGTGTTGAAGCAGTCTCCTCACACCATCGTCAAGCAGCTGGAAAACCTTCCATTATGGAAACTGAAACTTCATCAGTCTCTCCGTTCCTGATACTGTTGGACGCAGACTACGCGAACTGCTCACCACGTGGCCCACAGCATCTCCGGTTTGCCATGCCACAGCCTTGTTCATCTGAGTATCACTTAGGCCGGCCAGTAACTATGGAGTCTGTGCAGCTGCTTTCCCCCTTTGTGACCCAGGTGAAGCTAAGCCACACCCACCCACTGCGGAGTTCATGCCCCAAGTGACAGTGGGGAGAGGGGACAGGAAAGGATAGGTGCAAATGCCTAACAATTGATGAATGGATAAATATGTGATTTTTTTATACAGTGGAGCACTACTCTGCCATAAAGAACGGTAAGACTGAGAAATTTCTAGCTAAATGGATGTACTTTGAGGCCACAATCTTTTTTTTTAATATTTAAAAAAAAATTTTTAAAGAATTTTTTTTCTTGTATCCAAACTTTTGTTTGTTTGTTTATTTATTTTTACAGCCGGCTCAGCCTACCCTGAAGGCAGGACTGGTGCAGCATGCAGCACCAGGGATTGAACCACACTCCCTGCAGCCGCCCAAGCTTTCCTAAGCAGGCGCTTTAGACCACTGAGCCATCCTGCTGGGCCCCTTAAAATTTTATTTTAAAGAGTAAAAATAGCAGAAACACAAGCAAGAGTACATGTAGTACAGAATTTCAACACAAGACCAAAATCTAACAATGATTGTATTACATAGTTTCATCATCAAATCTGTTTGGATTAATAGATATAGGTATGTAAGATTGATCAAATGATTAAACATTAACACTTTAAATAAACCTTAATCTTTTTTTAACTCTTCCAAATGCATTTTGTCTTTAAGTCACTTTTCTAAAAAAAAAAAAATGTAAGTGGTTGAGGATGTAGAAAATGCAAGGTACTGAGTTTGATTCCTGGTACCTCCAAAATTTACTTATTTACTTATTTAATTTATTTATTAGTTTTTCTTCTTTTGAGTCCTTACACTAGGGAGACTATACAATATGTACATATGTAGGTCTGGTTTATTTCACTTATGAGTATATGTTCAAGATACATCCATGTATATATGAAGTCTTCTAGTTTATCATTCCTTATAGCTGAGTAATATTCCATTTTATAAAAATATCACATGTTTTTCAACCATTCTTCAGACGATGGGCATTTTGATTGTTTCCAAGATTGGCTATCACAAATTGTGCTGCTATAAACATAGGTGCACAGATATCAGTATGATATCATGTTTTCAGTTCTTCTGGAAAAATTCCCAGTAGCGGGATAGCTACATTGAATGCGATTTCCAGTTCTAGTTTTTTAAAGAGTCTCCATACTGCTTTCCATAATGGTTGCACCAGTCTGCATTCCCACCAGCAGTGGAGAAGTGTTCCTTTTCCCCCACAGCCTCTTCAACATTTGTTGTTGGTTGATTTCTTTATGGTAGCCATTCTTTCTGGGGTGAGGCGGTATCTAAGTGTTGTTTTAATTTGCATTTCACGGATGGCTAGTGATGTGGAGCATTTCTTCGTGTATTTATAGGCTTGTTGAATTTCTTTCTCTGAGAAGTATGATTTCATCTCAGATGCCCATTTCTGGAATGGGTCTTTGAACTTTGGAACTCTAATGGTTCTTAGTTCTTTATAAAATTCTAGATGGAGCTGGGTGTGGTGGCTCACGCCTGTAATCCCAGCACTCAGGAAGGAGGCTGAGGCAGGAGGATTGATGCGAGTTCGAGACCAGCCTGGGCTACAAAAGCGAGCTCAGGACCAGCGTCTACTGCATAGCAAGACCCTGTCTCAAAAAAAAAAAAAAAAAATTCTAGATGGAAGACCTTTGTCTGAATATTTATTGGTTAAAATCTTTTTGAAATTTTGAGGCCACAATCTTTTAAAAAAAATTTTAATGTATTTAGTGCAGGGTCTCACTGTAGACCCTGTACATCAGACTCATAGTGATCTTCCCATTTTCAGCCTCCCAAGTGCTGGGATTACAGGCACGCACCACCACACCCAGCCTAAGTCACTATCTCAGTGTGCCCCTGGGTCGAGGCCAGCACAGCACACTGGGTGGCCTCAGCCTGCCCTGAGGGTGGAGCTGGCGCAGCATGTGGTGCCAGGGATCGAACTGTGGTCCCTGCAGTTGCCTAAGCTTGCCTAAGCAGGTGCTTTAGACAGTTGAGCTATCTCACCGGCCCCTGAAGACATATTCTTAAGCAAACTGGACACATGCATTTAAATACCACATTGTTTCTCTGGTGTGAAAAAAAATCAAAATGTAAATAAGGTCTAAAATACATAACAGATATTGTAAAATAGGAAGAAAATGTTCAAATGGGAAGGGGATCTAGGGAGCAGGAAAGGATATCAAGTTTTCTTCAGCATCTATTAGACAAAAACTAAACTTGTTTTGGGTTTTTTTTTTTTTTTTTTTTGCATTTTAGCACAGGATCTACAGGGCCTCACTACACAGGTCAGACTCACAGTGATCCTCCTCAAAAACTAAACATTTGAACTAAGGCACAATTTAAAGCATTCTATATTTTAGAATAGACAAACCATATTATGTAATAGCATATTTAAGAGCACATCTGATCTGCTCAATGTATAGTGTATGAAATGAAATATAAAATATATTTGATCTCCAAGAAATTTCTGTGCATATGTGTAAATATCATATAGTCTCCCTAATATAAGAACTCTAAATTTTTCTTTCCTTACCATTATCAATTGGAAGGTGTGTCATGCCCACACCCTGTGCTCTGTATAACTATTGTGAGGCCAATATGCAGTATGTCAATGGTTAAAAAATAATAATAATAATGTTTGTTGAAAGTGTTAATGTTTAATTGTTTGATCAATCTTATATACCTATATCTATTAATCTGATCTGATCCAATGATGCAAATATGTAATATAACCATTGTTACATTTAAAATAAATAAATATTTTGAAGAAAAAAAAAAGAAATTTCCTCCCCACATTTTCCTGGCCTTCAGAGGAGAGAGGCACTGGAAAAGTCATGGGATGGGGAGAGTCGGGAGATAAAAGCTCTACCATTCTACTTCGTACTAACCACGCTTTTCTGCCTAGTATAAATAGTAAGCCTTAACAAAATCCACAGCTAATGTCTGTCAGTGCATGCTAAGTGCCAAATACTTTTAATGTCCCCTTGTTCGCTCTCCCCACGGACACACTTCTGTTGAAGTGTATATGATTCATGTATCCATTTACAAATGAGAAACCGAGGTAGAGGCTGTTGGCCTCGCGCGCAGGTTGAGACCCCCAAGGCCGGGAGCCGAGCGCCCCCTGCTGGGCGCCCGGCATCTGCCCGCCCGGAGGGGTCGCAGCTGCAGCGGCTGCTGCTCGGTCTCGTGCTTGTTGCAGCTGGGGGAGGGAGTGCGGAGGGGGTGCGGAGTTGGGCGGGAGGGCTCAGGGGCAGGGCGGAGGGTAGCGCAGCCCGAAGAA
>PVJA010015394.1:0-28732 GCA_004027025.1 Myocastor coypus | reverse complement strand
GGGAGGGAGAGGCCACAGGACGGCAAGGCATGGTCTGTCCAAGGTGGTCGGCTGCTCAGGAGGCTGTGGCAGGAGGATCTTGAGAGTTGAAGGCCTGCCTGGGTAATTTAGCAGGACGCTGTCTCAAGACAAAACCACAGTTGAATAGTCGCAAACATGCGTGGTGGGGCCGGGAGACACGTGGCGTGGGGCTCGGGCTGAGTCCCAGAGCCCAGGCCCTCAGCCCCGCACTCCTCCGACCTATGCTCCCAGGAATGGAGACCGGCTCCCAGCTTCCTCGCTGCCTCCAGATCAGAATCGTGCAACCCCAGTGACCTGCGTTTCGGGGGAAAAGTCTCCCGCCAGAGTTCTGGGCCAGCCTGGACTACACAGCGAGACTCTGCCTCAAACCACCTCACCAGACTAGTCCATACGAAGGAAGAATTTCCTGCTTTTCTCTCAGCGGCTTACGCCATCCAGTGTGCCTTTTCTTTGAAGTTCCGGAGTCATTGCAATGATACAGACCTACAAAGATGGTCCAGCGAGGTGTGGGAGTCCTCGGGAGTCAACAGGAAAGATCGGATTCCTGGAAACTAGCGGTCAGGCCGTCGCTCTCCATCCACGCGGTCCAGTCTGCGTGCTTCTTGACAATCCTGCAGGGCGAGCAAACTTCCTGCCTGTCTCGCTTAGCGCTGGACTCCGAGCTCACCGGATACACGGCTCTCAGTGATCATAGACTGAATGAACAAATGAACGAATAAACGAAACTTGGCCTTTCCTACTGTCTGTGAAAAGTACTGTCGGCCACTGCGGAGAAAGTAAGGATCATTGTCCCTTTGGAGGCTGACGCAAGAGGACCCCTGGGAGTTCCTGGCCAGCCTGGACTCTATAGTGAGACCGTGTCTCGGAAAAACAAAACAAGAATGTGAGCATCAAGGAATTGATAGAGGCAAGGAGAAAAGGGTTTTCTATGACTTTATCATATGATGGGGGGAACACAATGTGGGCCCCATGCACCCAAACCCCTGCCCTCGTGGCCCACTTCAGCACTTACAGCCTTAGCCCAGAATGTAACTTATATTTGGGCATTTCGAAACTGGGCGTGGCTAGGTTAGCACTTTGCCCAGGTGCAGCCAAAAGTGGCCTCTTCCTCCTCCTCGCCTTGCAGAGCTGGGGCCCGTACCTCCACCTTCCCTTCAGTCACCTCCTTTTCTGATTTGACCCATCCCAAGCCCCTATCTGAATAAACCTCCAAACCACGGAGAAAAGCCACTAGACAGGTGGCATATCTTGATCTGGAGTTTGAAAACTACCTTTGTCCCACATTCAGCACAAAGCTCCGGTAGAGCTGGGTCTCCAGCACAGCCTGGTGCCAGTCAAGCACGAGACAGCTGGTCCCACAAGGGCTCCAGGGAGCTCCCCTGGCGTGTGGCAGGAGTGCAGCAGCGGCCGACCGCCACGGAGGCCTCGGCCTGTGCCCTGCAGATGGCAGCGGAGGTTCAATTTGGCCACACCGCTGCCCTCTGGGATCAGCCCACCTGGGTCCCCTGCCCAGAGTGTTCCTTTTTTTTTTTTTTTTTTAAGAGACACCCCCCCCTCCCCTAGGTTTTAAGGTGTTGTGTGCTGCCCTCCATGGAGAGAAAAATCAGTTATGTGGGCAGCATTTAATGCATTGCAGTTCAGTCCGGCACATGTGAAGTGTAAATTGGGCTACAATAGGATCTTGAACCAGAGTAGACGTCATGATTAATTTATCGCCGTGCTCCAGATACATCAGCGACAATAATACGCATTTACGGCAAGGTTCCTGGCTCTGCGTGCGTGAGCAACCCGGGAAACAGATGGGGCATGAAAGGAAGCAAGAGCCTGAGATGTCGCTCTCACGTTGGCGCAGCCTGGATGGAACTAAATATTTTTTAACCCGATTGCTTCCATCGTTTGAAAGCTAATTTTGCCCACTCACCTTTGTAGAATCTGGATGCTGCTTTGCTCTTGGTCTTTGTAGCTCTGGGGAGGGGAGCTGGGGCTCACGGGCCCGCCAGCCAGCAGACACCCCAGGGCAGATGAGCTTCCTCAGTCCCCAGGACCCTGAAGACTCCTTCAGCACCGCTACGCCAGTTATGAAAATTACCTAGGGCGCCACCCCGGTGAAGTAACAGCACCCCAAGATCACCTTCAGATCTTGGAAACAAAAACCCAGCCAGGTATAGTGAAAAGAACAAGTCCCCTCCCCCACTTCAGAGTTCAAGAAGTATAGACCTAACATTTAAAGCTAGTAAGGCCAGGTGTGGTAGTGTGAACTATATAACAAGACCTTGTGTCGATAAGTAAGTAAATAAATAAAGGGTCAGTAAGATAGCTCAGTTGATTAAGTGCCTGCTTAGGCAAGTGCAGGGGCCAGGATTCAATCCCTGGTACCACATGCTGCTCTGACCCCACCCAAGGGCACGCTGAACAGGTGACTGAGTCAGGGTGTGGTGGTTTGAGTCTGTAATCCCAGCGCTGGGGAGGCTGAGAACAGGAGGATCACTATGGGTTTGAGCTGTGTAGTGAGACCCTGCATAAAAAATAAACAAATAATAAAAGTAAACCAAGCAAACAAACCCCGCACACACCTTTGCCCAGACATCTTCTTTATATGTTTAGTAAGTAGCCCAGGCAATTTTTGTAAACAGAGCAGTCAGCAGACCAGCTCTCTGGTCTAAGGTCTAAGGCTCAGATCCGTGGGAGTGTTTTGAAGTGTGCGGTAGATTTTTCTGTTTAGTTAAATACAGATTGCAGACTCAAGAAAGCTCATCGGTTCGGTTGGTGAGCCAGCAACACATCCAGGGGTCCCATTAGGAAAGCACCCCAGGCTATCTGCTCAGGTAACTGGCTCGTTCATTCCCACACCCTGGAACTACAAAAGCTGCTGGCAGTCAGCTCAGAGACCCTGCCATGTCAGGCTGGCGTTATGTGTAACAGTGCCTTTCCTTTGGGAGAACACAGACAGCCTCTCTGTGATTCTGGGCTTCCCCATCCATAGAAAAAAGATACAGAGAACCCAGCAGAGGTTTCCCAGAAATTTGTACAGATTTTCTGTAAAATTCAAGGTGAATCTTCAAATTGTGGAGGATTAGCTCAAAAATGATCATCTTTTGTGATACAAGAGTGTGAAACAAGCCCTGAGCTATAGCTGGGAGATTTTTACGTTTAACACAAAAGAAAAATTGTGTAGTGAGAAAGGGAAAGAAGGCGCTTGGAGCCGCAGTGCTAACCTCAGCCACACATTCCAGCCACTGCAGTTGGAGAGAGGGACCCCGTGGCCATCCCCTCAAGGGTCTCTGGGTGAGATCCAGGCACCGGTGGTTTCTCAGACCTTCTGCAGGGCCAGGATCTCATTTTCAGGCCAGCTCAAGTGCCCCTGGCTTTGTGACATTTGCGAACTTGCAGAAGAGGTAAGTCCACCCACCTCTTAAGCAAGTGATAAGAAAGTCAGGGCCGGCAGGGAGCTGGGGCAGAGGCCTCGCTAGCACTCAAGAGACTCTGGGGCCAGCTCTGCGAGCACCGGTGGGCACTCGGCAGTTGTCTGCACTACACATGTGAGCAGAATTCTAAGGGCAGGGTTTCTCGGGTTTGGAGGGAGCCAGCCTTATTCTCAGGTCCCCATCTATTCGCAGGGGCTTTCACACTGGCTGAGGGGGGTGGCCAGTGTCAGATCGATGCTAAATGTGGCTAGGTGACATCTGCCTAAAGCTGAGCCACCTCAGCACCTAGAGGTCTCTCTGATCCAGAGCCTAGTGAGACCAGCCACTTGGCCCCAAGAGCCTGCTTGATGAGTGCATGTTGGGGCAAATAAAGAAGGACAAAATCTTTTCTTTTTTTTTTTTTTTTTTTCAATATTAAAGATTGAACCCAGGAAGGGCCATCTAGATAGCCCAGGGGACCTAAGCGCCAGCTTAGGCAGACTCAGTGATGGGTTTCATGCCCCGCATGCTGCGCCAGCCCTACCCCTGGGGTGCGCCCAGACAGCTATTGGGACCGGGCAGGTGACACGCACCTGTAATCCCAGCGCTTGGGAGGCTGAAAACAGGAGGGCCACAGTGAGTCCGATCTACATAGTGAGACCCTGTAGACCCTGTCCTAAATACATAACATTTAAAAATGAATAAAGTGGCTCACACCTGTAATCCCAGCACTTGGGAGGCTGAGGCAGGAGGATTGGTGTGAGTTTGAGACCAGCCTGGGCTACAAAAGTGAGCTCAAGGTCAGCCTCAACTGCATAGCAAGACCCTGTCTCAAAAAGACCCCCCCCAAAAAATAAGTAAATAAATAAAATAAAAATGAATAAAATTTTTAAAAAACTTAAAAATATGCACAGTTGTGGGATTTGGAGGCATTTTCCTGTAACATCAGCAGCTTGGAAGGCTGAGGAAGAAGATTATAAATTCAAGCTCACTCTGTGCAGTTACTAACTTAGAGAGTCTCTGTTTCAAAATAGTAACAAAAACAAAGTTTACAACAGAGCTGAAGCTTGGTGTGGAGGCTCTGGGTTCAATCCAAAGCATCACACACACACACACACACACACACACACACACACACACACACAACCACCCACCACGCACGGTAATATTTTCCCTCAGCCTAAGTGACAGAGCCTTCTATGTGCTGTGTAATGACTGTTATTATCTGTATTTCACTGTTGTTTGCTATGAGTCGGTGCCACAAGAAAGGACAAGAAGACCCAATGAAAGTAGCTCAGAGGACTCACTGAGATTCGTCCGTCAGTGAGCAAAGAACCCCAAAAGCAACTCAGCTTTATTTTGGGCTAGTGAGTGTGATCGCATGCATAATCACTTTAGTAAAGAAGGACCATGTGCTTGGTCACGAACATGACCACGATCTCTACTGGCCTCCACCCTTTCCCTGCCACTAGGTTCACACAGATGTTCACCATTAACATTCCAAGCAACGCAACAGCAACAGAGAGCCCACAGGTGAAGCCTCTATCTATCACCTGGAGTCCCAGCTTTCTGGGATTTTCGGCAACAGACCACAGCTGTTCCTGGCCTTCATTCACTGCACTGCTTCTTGAGATGCTAATCAGGCCACATTTTACAAACAAAACAAGCTGTTTGAGCCCAGAATCCCCACTGTGAGTACAATCCTTTCAGAACAGCTCGAATTGTGCTTTGAAATTCTCTGTTGAGGTGCTGAGGAGATAGCTCAGAGACCCAAGTGCCTATTTGGCAAACAAGGTCCTGAGTTCAATCCTTGGCCCCACAAGCCATGCCTGACCTTGGAACTGGGTGGTGGTGCACACCTGTAATATCAGCACTTGGGAGGTTGAGACAGGAGGCTCTGGATGAGGTTGAGATTAGCTGGGGGCTGTCATGGGTTGGCTCTCATTTTTCTATTGGGTAAAGCTGGCAGGGACTTCTGGCTCCTTGGACGTCACTTCCTGGCTCAAGTGCAGACCCTTCAGTCCCCTAGCTGGTGTGTTTCTGCCCTGACCATATCTTGCAACAGGCCCTATCCGGGGCAAGTTCTGCCTAGGGCTAAAAACTGTGAGCCTCCTGGTCATAAACAGCTTGCAGCTGTGTTGTTGCTATAAAAGACTGTGGTTAACTGTTTTGGGGCTGGTTGGATGCCTTCCTGTGTGGAGTGCGCCTGGCCAGCCACCAGATTGGTTAATGAAGGCTCACTAAATTCCAATCTGTTCTGGTCTCAGTTTCTATTCAATTTGAGCCTGGAACAGGAGCTACAAAAGTGAGTAGAAGGCTGGGGCCAGGGCCGGAGCCAGGGTCGGGGTGGGGAGGAAGGGGAGGGGAAGGGGAAGGGGAAGGATTCTAGTGTGTGTGTGTGTGTGTGTGTGTGACCAGGGTTCGAACTCATGACCTTGCACTTGCCAGGCAGGCAGTTGTGCGATGGAGCTATCTCCCTGGCCCCTAGGATTCTCTATTCATATACTTGCCACTGGAAGCAGTATGCCTACCTTTCCCTCAAGCTTTGGTCTAAATATCTTTCAAAAGCAGCATTCTAATTTTTAAATTAGCTTGCTCCCCCCAAAGAGGAACTCCTTAGCCGGGCATGGTGGCTCATGCCTGTAATCTCAGCACTCGGGAGGCTGAGGCAGGAGGACCCGTGCAGTTTAAGACCAGCCTGGGCTACAAAAGTGAGCTCAAGGTCAGTCTCAACTGCATAGTGAGACCCTGTCTCAAAAAGACAAAAAAAAAAAAAAAAAAAAAGGAACTCCTTGAAGGTCAGATGTTAACTTAGTCCTCTTTGAGTTACTAAAGACTGGAAAGACAACCAGTGGACCTGACCTTGGGAGGTGGCTTCTGAAGCTTGGGGACCAACAGGCCCCTTTTGTGCAGTGCAAGGGGGCAGCTGCTCTGACAGAAAAGGGCATTCTCTGTGCCTTTGATAGCAGGCACATTTTTTTTTTTTCCTGACAAGATCTAGAGTGAAAAGACTTAACATCCATCTTCAATGTGAATCGAGCCATGCCCCACTGACATTAGATCCCTAGCCCTGGGGACACCAGGCCAGTTGGCAGGGCTGCATTAGGCCAGGTCTGTGACTGCACGAAGAAACAGTGTGACAGTCAGAGTGGAGCCACACTGGCAGCAGGGTGGGCTCACACCCTCAAGTGGGGTTTACAAAACAGCAACCTTGGAACACAGCCAGAAGCTGGGTGTGGGGGTGCATGCTGGGATCCCAGCAAGCAGCCTGGGATCTGCTGGAGGCAGGAGGCTGAGGTAGGAGGATTGCTGGGAGTTTGAGTCCAGCCTGGGCTACACTGTGAGACCAAGGAGGACAGTGTAGTCCCTGCAGGGCCACCTGGGTTCTTCCTTGGGATTTTTTACAACAAGGTAGGAAAAGAAATCTGTCTTGGCAGGGGCAGGGGAGGAGTGGTCAGCAGTACAGATGGGGAAGGCCCAGGAGAGTGTGTGGGCACCCTCAGAACCCGGTTACGACCGTCCTGAGGCCAGCAGCACTCTGCCCAGTCACACATGGCTACTGACTGCAGACACTGTGAACTGACCTGGTGGCCTTTGCCAAAGCGGGAGCAGGTTGTTTCTGTCACCTGTAACTGGGAGTGACCCAGAGCACAGTGGAAGAGGGTGGTGTGGTGTTGGCTTTTTCCACAGCATCTTCTCTCCTGTGAAGTGGACAAGCAGCACCGTCCTCCAGGGTCACTGTGTGCTCCCACTGTAGAACTCGTCTTATAGTAAACTGTGGCAGTGCACACCTGTGATCCCAGCACTCTGTGAGGGAGGCTGAGGCTGGAGGATCCCAATTTACTCCTCAACCTGGGCCTTTTGGTAAGACTTTCTCTCAGAAGGAAAAAACAAGACAAGAGGCTGGGGATGTCTGAAGGACTGGAGGTCAGTCGCCAGTATGATGACACAATGAGAGAAAGAAAGAACGAATGAATGAATGAAAGAAAGAAAGAAAGGAAGAAAGGAAGAAAGAAAGGAAGGAAGGAAGGGGAGGGGAAAGAAGAGAAAGAAAGGGGAGGGGTAGATAAGGGAAGGGAGGCAAGAAGATTCTTTCATTATGGTTTCACTCCCAAGGATTTGGCCCTGTCTTTCTGTCATATGGTTTGAAGAACAAGTTGAGTTTAGAATCTCTTCTTAGACAAAAATCTGCAGGTTTGGATGGAGTTAGAAATGTCCTGGTGGTACATGCCTGTAATGGCAGCTATTCAGGAGGCTGAAGCATGAGGATCTCGAGCTTGAGTCCGACCTGGGGATCTTAGTGAGACCCTGTCTCACAATCAGATTCTCCCCAAAAGAAGAAAAGGATTTCTCCCCAGCTGCAGAAAGAAGTCAAGGATCAATCTCAAGAGCTTTGAGCTTCCTGAGTTCTGAATACCCAGGATGTAGAGTGCAGGGAGTGGGGGACAGGAAGCCACCACTGCACTTGGAAAGATTAGGATGGAGGGAGCTGTGCTTGACCAGGACCCACAGGAAGGTCTCAGGAAGGCTGACAAGCAGTGGGGCCTGAAGGAGGATCTGAAGTTTTTCCTTTGTTTTCTACAGAGTGCTGGCAGGCCCGGAGGGCTGGCCAGCTTGCTCCTGGGTGGCTCCTTCAGAAGTAGCTCCCTGACACTGTGTCCAACAAGGCATGATAGTGGCATCTAGCCTTCTTTCGTTGTTCACATCTCACAAGAATTCACGAGAAGTTCCACATAGGGGGTCCTGAGGATTATTTAGTACTGTCCCAGCCTGGTGCTGAAAGAAAGAGAAGACACGATGGATGTAGCTTCGGAGGTCTCACTGAGATCTGTCACTCTCGAAATGAGCCCAGAGCTCCAGAAACATCTCTTTTTTATTTTTGACTTTAGCCTCTGTTGTCCTTCACTATTTGTTTAATGCTAGGTTCACACAATTGTTAAATAAAAGGATTACAGGGAGGAGAGGAGATAATCACCAACATCTTAAGTAAGAGCAGAGCCATCAGTTAGGATAAACTGTTACGTGCCTTCTTAAATCCCAGTTTTCTGGAATCCCTAAGTAACAGATTACAGCCTGCCCTAAGCTTTGTTTATAGTTCTGCTTCTTTAAGATGCTGGTTTCTTATCTTCAACACCCAGCCTCAGGCAGATAGCCTGAATGCAACATCAGGGAGACATTGCTCTATGTATACAACTACTTTCTCTTAGTTCAATGAGAAGAAATATGTGTACCAATAGTGTTGAGAACAGTTCTTATGTCTGCATCTTGAATTCTGAACAACTACTATGAAGACAACAATATGCACTGTTAAAAAAAAGATAAGTCAATACATATGAGTTATGTATGTATGTACATAGTTATGAATGAAAATGTCTTCAACAATCAAAAGAAACAGACTGGTAGAAAGGAATCAAGAAAAAAAAAGAAATAATTTGAGAAAATCTTTATGTTGATATTATAAATAGGCTATAATCTTAAACTTATTTATATTTAAACCGTATCACCTTATTTTCATGTTCATAAACAAAAACATGTACTCATTTGGATATGTTTTGATAATTACATTTTAATGTTTCTTGTGTACAAAAATAAATAAAGTGATACCCCCCCCAAAAAAAGAAAACATAAGGGAGACAGATTGGCTCACGGCTGCTGTTGTTATTGCTACTCTTCCCATTTGCTTTTGTTGTATGGCTGTTTTTCAGCACCATTAATTGCAGCCTGCTTCCACATGTCACTCTGCCTTGGAGCCAGCTGAGTATGGACAGAAACCTCCACTAACTATGAGCTAAATAAATATTATGGTTTATGTCTAGCTGTTTTCCCCAAAGTGGCATGCAGTACCCTACCATTTCTGTAATTTGTGATTGATTACTGTGGGTGTGGGTGCTGCACTTTCCCTGGGGAAAGTAATTTACATTACCATGTAAGGAGGGGAGAGAAGCTAGCTGGCTACCTGGGCTGCTGGCACTCACTTCACTGTCCGCTCTTTGCTACCATCGTGGACAGCTGCTCTCTGCCTTGTGCTGCTCTGCCTTGCACCCAGCTGAGTATGGACTAAACCCTCCAGTAACTCTGAGCTATATAAACCTTTCCTTCCTGCATTTTGAGTGTCAGGGACTTGCCCCAGCAATGAGAGAAGAGTAAGTGAGACATTTGGGAATATATTTTACCAAGAAGAAGAAATGGCCAGATGTGGGACTGTGTACTGACTCATGGGCCATAGCCAACAATTTGGCTGGATGGTCAGGAACTTGGAAGGAGCATGTTTGGAAAATCATGACAAGGGCCAGCCGAATAGCTCAGTGGATTAAAGCACCTGCAAGCAAGCACAAGGGCCAGAGGTTCAATCCCTGGGCCTACCACACCAGCCCTGCCCCCAGGGTTCACTGAGATGGCAATTGAGACTGGGCATGGAGGTGCATGTTTGTAATCTCAGCTCTTAGGAGGCTGCAATAGTGACACCCTAAACACCCTGTAGACCCTTCCCTAAAATACAAAAGAAAGAAAGAAAGAAAGAAAGAAAGAAAGAAAGAAAACAATGACAAACATATTTGAGGAAGAGGTATGTAAATAGACCTTTCATATAGGCAAAAGATGTAAAAATATTTGTTTCCCATGTAAACACTCACCAAAGGTGACATCAGAAGAAGAGGACTTTAATAATCAAGTGGATAAGATGACCCATTCTGGATAGTGGCCAATCTCCCTCTTCAGCCACCCCTGTCATTGCCCAGTGGGCCCATGAACAAAGTGGCCATGGTGGCAGGGATGGAGGTTATGCATGGGCTCATCAACATGGGCTCCCACTCCCCAACGCTGATCTGGGTGCAGCCATTACTGAATGCCCAATAGGTCAGCAGCAGAGACCAACACTGAGTCCCCAGGATGACACGATTCCCCAGGAGTAATCAACCTGTGACCTGGAGGGAGGTTGATTATATGGGACCACTTCCATCATGGAAGGGACTGCACTTTGTCCTCATGGCACAGACATGTATTCCTGATACGGATTTGCCTTTCTGCACATAACACTTCTGCCAAAACTACCATCCATGAACTTACAGAATGCCTTATTCACCACCATGGAATTCCACACAGCATTGATACTGACCAAGGAACACATTTTACAGCCAAAGAGGTGCATCAGTGAGCTCATGCTCATAGAATTAACTGGTCTTATCATGCTCTTTACTGTCCCGAAGCAGCTAGATTGATGACAGCACCAGTTAGGTGACAGCAGTTTGCAGGGCTGGGGTAAGATCCAAGAATCAAGGGGTGGGAGTAGAAATGTTACCACTCACCATTACCTCTAGTGAACCACTTGCAAAATTTTTTGTTTCCTGTCTCCATCACCTTATGTTCTGCTGGACTAGAAGTCACAGAGTAGGGAAGGCTTGTACCAGGAAGTACACAATGATACCATATGAGCTGGAAGTGAAGATTTCCCCCTGTTCACTTTGGTCTCCTCATGTCTCTGAGGAAAGAAGATAAAAAGGGAATCACAGTGTTGTCAAGAGTGACTGACCCAGACTATGCAGCGGAAATTGGGTTGCTACGCCCCAGTGGAGGAAAGGAAGAATATGCATGGAGTGCAGGAGACCCCTTTGGATGCCTCTTCGTATTGCCATGCCTTTTATTAAAGTCAACGAAAAACTACAATAACCTAAGACAGGCACAATGACAAATGGTCCAGAGCCTTCAGGAATGAAGGTATGGGTCACTCTACCAGAGAAAGAACCAAAGCCTGCTGAGGTACTTGCTGAAGGCCAAGGGAAGTAGAAGAAGGTAGTTCTAAATACCAGCTATGACCTTGTGATCAGCTACAGAAAAGAGGATAATAATTGTACTATTTCACCCCTATATGGTTCTGTTATAACACTGGTGGATTTAATGCCAGTTCTTAAGGATTTTAAACCTGTGTTAATGTCGAGGTTATCAAATGATCAAGCATAAGTATCAAGCAAAGAAAACCTACCTTCTACTTTGGTAAGGGAATTAGTGTGTTTCTGTTTGTTTGTACATAGGGTAGTTGCAGGTGCAGTTATATGCATAACTTTGTACATGGAGACTGGTTTAAAGAAATATGTCTAGTTGCAAAGTTGACAAGGGGTGGACTGTGGTGGTTGATTGTGTCAACCTGAGAAGCTAAGAGCTTAACTAAATCAGCTCAAGATTTCCACACCCTAGGCTGTGGAGGCCCTACTCTAGAGTGACTCATCGTTTAAAGGAGAATGAGGAAGGACAGAGGGCCCCATCCTTCCTTGGAGGAGCTCCAGTCTTTGCCATCAGCTTGGACATCATCTCTTGGCTCTAGCACAGACTCTGGGCTTCTGCTTTGGATCCTTCAGCTCTCTGGTGTAGACTCATCAGACTACTCATCTGACATAGATCCATTGGCATCCTGATGCAGACTTGTGCAGAACACTGCAATGGACTTCATATCTTGGACTGAATGCTTCAGTCTCCAGTGTGCAGACACCCTTGTGCATCTTGTGTTATATCTGTGTTATGGGTTCTCAACGTAGAAACCAGACTAGAATCCAATATTAAAATTTATGAGTCTTTTATTACCAGGCCTGGGATGGCTTGACCATACTCGCTCAGGAGAGGACAAACGGCAAGGAGCCTTAAAAGTATAGAGGTTTTAAAGCTATTCTATTTTGCAAATAAATTTGTCACTTAACACAGAACAGTATCTTTAGGAACAGTGTGGCCATTACTTAGCATACCTTCTTTTTGGGAACATTGTTTAGTTCT
The DNA here is from genome assembly GCA_004027025.1 of Myocastor coypus. NCBI lineage: Eukaryota > Metazoa > Chordata > Mammalia > Rodentia > Myocastoridae > Myocastor > Myocastor coypus. The sequence goes on along the minus strand of PVJA010015394.1, from coordinate 16,547 downwards.
CATTTAATGTATATCTGCATATGCTTGGTCTTGACTACCACAGCAATGCTTTTCAGTTGCTTAGCAACACCCTAGTTATTTTATATAGTCAGAAACATTTTGATCTCTACTTTGCTTTATTTTGCAAGTCTATTCTGGGAACTCTCAGTCTATTGATGATTTATGGACAGTACACCAAGCCTCCTTTTGGTCTTACAAGGAAACAAGGTCACAGAAAATGTAGTAGAAAATTTTTTTACATGTAGCTTTACATTAATTCATCACAATCTGTACCTCTGGTAAAACTCTTACTGATACAATAAACCTTTCCTTCCTTAATTTTGGGTGTCAGGTATTTTGTCTCAGCAACAAGAGAAAAGTAACCAAGACAAGTGGACTGCTTGGAGGGCTTACAGCTGCCCAAGCATTAACTGTGACTCTTAGCTTCTCCTTTAAGTTCTCGCTAGCATCAACACAGTGAGATCAGTGTACAAGTTGACGCTGGCCAGCAGAATTTTCTATAAAAGACACAATCTGTATCTGCACTGTCCTATGTGGTGGCTGTCACCAAACAGACTGAGAAGTTTCCTGAAGCTGTAGTGCAGACCCTAACCCACCCTATCCCTAAAATTGGACTGCAGATTTGCTGCCTTCCACCACAGAAAAAGAAATTTTCAGGATGTATAATAGACATGGGAAAGTTTATTAGGCAGAACAGTAGAGCAAAGGTGTTCAGAAAATGGTATGTATTATGTCCTGGAGGATGGAACACTTACATGCTTCTCTCACAGGGTATAAACTTGGGGAACTTCTACCTCACCAAGGCTACTGGCCTGTCAAAAGGCTTGTTTCCAGTTTTGTTTGTCCTGAAGATAATTTAAATATTCTTTGTAATCTCTCAATCTGTTCCTTTATCTTAGGGTCATGCTCATTGGAGACCAAGCTATGGAAGGGTTAAGTTGCTGACCACAGTGCTCTGAGGACACCAGAACATTGGGCCTGGTCCACTTCTTAAGACCACAGCTGCAGCGACCTGGCTTCTGCTGTGGGTGCCAACCTGAGGGGACGGCTCTCTTAACTTGCAAAATGTACTGTTTGGAGAAGTCTTTGATCTAAACTTGCTAAGGTCCTGCTCAGTTTTCTGCCTTTACCTCAGCTATCATGTCCTTCGTCAGAATCTCAGTGACTATGGATGCCACAGAAAATGCAGGATCTGAGTTCCAGCAGAGAACTCTGACCTTCCTGGCCTCTTCCACAGTCATACTTTTACTTGTCTCTTTTTTAAGCCTTCACTGTAAATCATGTTAGGAGATTGGAGGTTAAGCCAAATCCCTGCTGTCCTCTTCCACCTGCCATTCTGCCTTGGAGCCAGTTGAGTATGGACTGAAACCTCCACTAACTGTGAGTTAAATGAAACTTTCCTTCCTTAATTTCAGATGTTGGGTATTTTGATTGAAGTTTCAGCTCATTTTTTTCTCAACCCAATTTATGGACTTTCAGTGCTCTGGGGAATTTTGGGTGTGATGGTGCTATGGGAGAAGGACCCATGTCATAGTCTAGAGTCTCGTGAGGATGAGGAAAGAATTTCCCAGGAGGCACCAGGAGCAAGTGGCTGGCAGCTACAGTTGTTCAAGATCACGGGAAATTGTGTGCAGGGCAAGTTTGTGCCACCCTAAATCAAGGTGCAGATAAGAAAAGGCATCAGGGTGTGTCTCAGTTACTCTTCTGTCATTGCTGGGACAAATACCTGACACCCAAAATGAAGGAAAGAAAGCTGTATGTCCTCTGTCCATCCTTTCCATTCTCTTGTTCCTTCCTGGCAATGGAGATCCTCTCAGCTCTGTCTTTGCATTCCACAGCTTTATGGGAACTTATTTTCTGGCCAAACTCACAACATTTAAAATCATCCTGATGGGCTCTTTGCTCTTGATTCTCAACTTAAGTCTAGCTAAAAGCCCCCAATAAGAGCCATGGCACTTCCTCAATATTTTCCTGCTTTGAAATTTCTTTTGAAAGATTAATCAATCTGCCATGCTTAAATTCAGTCTCAGGCAAAGTCTCTCAACAAATGAAGAAAAAGGTTGTGCCAAACTAAAACGAAAATCATCCAGAATCCAACAAGATCTGCAGTTCTTCCCAATTGAAACCTCCCCATCCTGGTCTTTACAGATAGGCTTTCTGTCAGCTTTCTGATCTTCTGAGCTCTGATCAGAATCTCTCAAACAGAACAGCCAAAGCTGTTCCAGCTCTTTGCAAGTAGGCAACATCTCCAAACCTTTCCTGCCTCTTCCCATAAACCATTCCCAAAAGCTTGTAATGCACATGGTCGGGTTTAGCTCTAGCATCAACCCCACTTCCATGGCACCAAATTCTGTCTCAGTTACTCTTCTGTCATTGCTGGGACAAATACCTGACACCCAGAATGGAGGAAGGAAAGGTGTACTTAGCTCACAGTTACTGGAGGTTTCAGTCCATACTCAGCTGGCTCCAAGGCAGACTGGCACATGGCAGAGAGCAGCAGTCCATGGTGGAGGCAAGGAACAGAGGGCAAAGGGAGTGGCAGCAACAACAGTCACCAAGAGGCTGTCTGTCTGTCTGTCTCTCTGTCTCTCTCTCTCTCTCTCTCTCTCTCTCTCTCTCTCTCTCTCTCTCTCTTATGCTACATTAAGGCTATCCACCTCAGGCTAGATGTAGCACTCATACCCATAATCCCAGCAGTACTCAGGCCCATAATTCCAGCCTTAGATCACCCATAATCCCAGTGGATCATGAGTTACTTGCAAACTCTAGTAGTCTGCCCCGTGACTGCATGAGGCTGGAGTACAAGAGATCTGCTGGATTCTTGGTACTGAAATAGGAATGGCTCCATTGTTTCTAGCTGTATTAACCAGTCTAGAAGAGAAGGGACCTGAATTTAACCAAGGCAAAAAGACGTGGATCCCCTTGGGTAGCTTTGGCTCCCAGAAGTTGTAGTCTTCTTAAACATACAGTTTTTTAGTAATGATTTCCTTTCTACCCATGTTTTATTCTTTCTATTCTTCAGTAACCACATTAAGGTCATTGAATGCTTGAAATGTGGATAGTGGTGTGACTGAAGACTTAATTTCATTGACATCGGCCCATTTACAGCTTGGTATGCCTGAGATCCTAGGTTTGATGACCAGCACCGCAAAAGAAAAGAAATAGCTCACCCAGTAGGTCTAAAAGATCAGATGAATTTCTAGGTTAAAGTGGTTAAATCTGACTTCAAAATTAGAATGGATTCCTAAAGAATCCAGTTCAAAGGCGGGAATTGTCTCTGGAGGACATTCTCTGAGTGCTCTGCCCGGGTTCTCCGCAGTGACACAGACCCGAGAGCCCCTGCGCAGAAGGGCAGCTGTGTGAACACCTCCAAGCAGCTGTTATTGCTGTGGGAAGACAATGGATAGGAAGGAAGAGGCCCAGGGAAAGAGCAGAGAGGGACGCTCAGGTTGAGGTGAATGAGTGAAATGCGACCCCTTGTGGCATCCCAGTCCCTGACTCAGGCCTGCAGGGGGCATCCACCTGGGGCCCACTCCCTGTGCTAGCCGGTAATTACGGTAATTACGCACACCTGGTGCGCCCAGGCTCCTCCCCACTCCAGTGTTCACAGCTGTAATTTACTGACCTCCCTCGCTTTGCTTTCCAAAGCAGGAAGTGGTCGGTGTTCCATTTCATCGCTCGCAAAGCCTGACATAATGGTAGAGGAAGTGGAATTTACACAGGTAACAATAGAGGCTGCGGCTCACTTTCTTTAGCCCCAGGTAACAGGTAGCGTAGACCTAGGGCTCCAGGCGGGCTGGGCTGGGTCAGAACTGAAAAGGCTACGCGTGGGAGGAGCCCAGGGTGTGGATGCTCAGCTGGCAAAGGGAGAGAGGCAAGGAATCCACCCAGGACTGTGAGCAGGGCCCACAGTGCTAGGAACCTGGACTTTCAGGTTCAAATCCCAGACACTGCCGTTTAGTAATGCTGTACCCTGCTGGCATCATATTCTTTTTTTTTTTTTTTTTTTTTTTTTTTTTTTTTTTTTTTTTTTTTTGCATCATATTCTAAGCCCAGCCTTTCCTTAGTAACAGCAATGCAGTGATCTTGCGGGTCCGTGGTATTATTATGTTGAAGACTGAAATGCTTTGCTGTGTGAGTGAGGCACTTAGTATAGCGCCGACCTCTGGTTGTGTTCGTGAACATTAACATTGTGGTAGCATCACTCTACTAGCTTTGCCTGGCCGCGGCAGAAGTGGTCGTGGCAGAGCGGCTGCATCCCTGGGGTACACCCCCAAGGCCCCTCTACAAACAATATGCCGCCTTTTGGAGAGAAGGATGCTTCCCAGCTGTCAATCATCTGTCTCCTGCTGCTATGGGCATCTGTGCTGGTCTCCACAAGAAAGGTTTGCCAGACACGAGAAGAAACCAAAAGGGAATAACCAATAAATCACGTTAACTTCAGTGACGGCGGTGAGCGTAGGACATCCTGTGACTCACCTATCGACACTCTAGCCTCCGTGTGTCTCTGAGGTTCCTAAGAGTGGGATATCAGGGGCGAGAGACACAGATGCCAGCTTAGGGCAACAAATCCCAACGTTCCCTGGCAAGACGGGCTTCTTCACAATCAGTATGTGTAATGTTTTGTCTTCTCTCGTCTTTCCTTTTATCTTCTTGAGACAGGGTTTCATTGTGTAGTTCAGGCCACCCTTGAACTCACTTTGTAGCCAAGGCTGACCTTGAACTCAGTAATCCTTGCCTCAGCCTCCAGAGTGCTGGGATTCCACGCAAGCACCACCACGCCTGGCTGAAACCAGTGGATTTAAAAAAAAATAATGATTTATGTATTTGGTACAGGGTCTCACTATGCAGCTCAGACTCATAGTGATCCTCCTGTTTTCAGCCTCGCCAGCACTGAAATTGCAGATGTGTGTCACCATGCCCAGACTCCGTCGGTGGCACAGCATGTGGTGCTGGGAATTGAACCTCAGTCCCTGCCCTTGCTTAAGCAGACTCTTAGTCACTCAGCTGTCTCGTATTCCAACCAGTGCCGTTTCTGTGGAGCCAGTTCTGGAGGCTTTAACAATCCTATTCCAGAAACCAAACGTCCCTGCTGCCCCTCTCCCCAGCCCACCAGTTGGTGGGAAGATCCATGTTCTGGCTGTGTTCTTTCTGTCTCAGAGAAAGGGCTCAAGTCGAGGGTCAGGAATAAAGAATGGTGGAATGGGACAGCTAGAAGGAAGAGGCCGCAGGGGAGAGGACACACGTGCCACCGGGTGTGGAGCACGATATTCAACCCATGACACTTGTCTTAGCTCTGGCAACAGCTGAAAATCCTGTTCCTCCTCTATTTGTAAAAGCCCACCTGGTGGTCTAAAGCGCCTATTTAGGCAAGCTTAGGCAGCCACAAGGGACCGTGGTTTGATCCCCGGCACCACATGCTGTGCCAGCCCTGCCCTCGGGGTGGGCTGAGCCGGCCATAAAAATGAGTGAATAAACAAACAAAGGTTCTGAAACAAGAAAGAAAGAAAGAAAAAAAAAAAAAAAAAAAAGGTTTGTTAGTACTGGCTGCCTCTCCAGTGTGTAGTTTAATCAACTTGAACTCCAGCACACGGTGCCTGTAAAAAGCCCCACCCATGACCTGGGACCTGCCAATCTTCCCTGTCAATCACACCCACAGCACCAATGAGTAGCCCCGGGACTGGGGCGCACAGCTTTTAAAACTCATGTAACTGCTGAGCTTTTTATTTTCCTGTTTGTCCACATCTTCCCATTATCTTCAGCAAAGGCAGCTGCTGTTTTTTTTTTAAACCATTGGTCATACACTCTCAATCCCTTGTGTTCATCCTACACAACAGTATATACTGATTATATTCAGGTAGCACTAATACTGTGGGGTGACAAGTTAGAGCCTAGTGTAGACAGCTGAGTGACTCGGCAAGACGCTGCTTCAAACTTTATAGAGTGAAAAGGGTTGGGTATATAGTTAAATCCTTAAGTTCAATCCTAAGTACTCTTAAAGCAAAGCAAAGCAAAGCAAAGCAAAACAAAACAAAACAGAACATGAAATGAGGCCTGAGTCAGTCTTAGCATCTTGGCAGTCTGATTCACACGCACATCCTTGGAAGTCAGCTCTCTTGGCCACTAGGGGGCAGCCGTGAAACACGCGCTTCCAGCTCCAGGAGGCCCTAGGACGCGGCAAACTGAGCGGTGGCCCCGGACGTCACAGTACTGACTCTGGTGCTCTGCAAAGGGCGAGAGCTGTCCAAGTAGTCGCTACCCAGCGGCAGTTCTGAGTCGCGTCTGAAGCTTAGCGGGTGGATTTGAGCTTCGGCTTCGTAGATGCAGCATTTGCCACGCGCCTGCAAATGCTTCTTGGAGTTTTCTCAGTCTGACCGAGCAGCGCTGGGAAGCAGCGCGTCTGAGGAGCGCAGGCCGGGCTGCGGGTGGCGCGGTGAGCACCGGAGTTGCAGCCCAGGCTGGCCATGAAGCTGGCTCTGCAGGGGTGGGGATGCCGGGCAAACGGAGACCCCTGCTGTTCAGGAGGGACGGCGAGCGGGATCGCGAGCTACCGCTGTGGCTGAGGTCTTTGAGTAGGTAACCAGAAAAGGAGTCATCTGAATCCACGGACGCCAAGGCCGACGTCCGAGCTGGGCCCCGTGAAGGACCACGCCAGGTGGCCGGCTATGTCAAGGGCGCCCGCAGGACCAAATTTTCTTCTGGCTTCTTCCAGGCCTTGCTCGCAGGTCTGCGCAGCACATTGGCCCGTGTTCTTCGGGCTGAGGACAGTTTTGGGGGGTCCTTTAGGGACTGCTTAGAATGACAATGCAGCCCTTTGGGACCATGACTCCCCCCCATCTTACCGATGTTTACTAAAGTGACTGTATCAGGCCAGCGAGATAGCTCAGAGTCTAAAGCGCCTGATTAGGCAAGGGCACAGCGGGACAGAGGTTCAGTCCCTGGCACCACATGCCATGCTAGCCAGCCCCCAGGGTGGGCTGAGCCGGCCACAGGGGGGCGGGGGGAACAGCGACAGTTCCACCACTGAGTGGCTGTGCTTTTCTTGAATCTTCTTGGCCCAGGATACTGCACCAAGGATCACGTTTGGTTTATCTGCTGTCTCTGCAATAACAACTGCCACTCGCTGGGCTCTCCTGGCGGCCGAGTGCTTAGCTGGCCTGCTCCCTGCCCCTCTGTCTTCCTTTGTAGTGAGGCCCGGGGCCCTGAATGCACGCAGAATCCATCCTGGCTCCCTGGTTATGGCCGCTCAGCTTTATCTGTTTCTTCATCTTCCACAAAGTTTAGCTCAGGGGCTTTCACATACTGATGACAATATTAAGTTAAATTCTCCAGTGAGAACTGAGCACCTACGGTCCTCATCCCCTCTTTTGGTGGGCCTGGGTAAATGATCCAGCCTTATGCTACCTGACTTTGCCTCCCTCCCCAAGGTTGGCACCTGAGATGGAGTCTCCTGCCTCAAGGGCTGGCCTGTGGTCCTGTGGTCCTGAGGTGGCCACAAAGGGTGCCCAGTCCAGCAAGGTCTCTTTTTATAGGGTCTCACTATGCAGCCCCAACTTGTAGTGATCCTCCCATTTTCAGCCTCCCCAGTGTGAGGATTTCGGGCACATGCCACCACACCAGGACTCCATGGCTGGCTCAGAGAGCCCAGGGGCAGGGCCGGCGCAGCATGTGCTGCCAAGAATCGAACCCTGGCCCTTGAGTTTGCCTAAGCAGGCGGTCTGCTCAGCTATCTTGCTGGCCATAGGGGCTCTTGACAATAGTTGTGGACCAGCCAATCCGGTCCTCTCTTGGAGAAGCTGAATGGAGGATCTCTGGAGGGAAAATGTCAGTCATCAGTCGGTGGCAGCTAAAGTTGAAACAAGATCAGTCACAGATGTGTTTAGCGGACCAGCCAAATAGCTCAGCGGCTTAAAGCGCCTGCAAGCTGGTGCAGGGGCCAGGGGTTTGATCCCCGGAGCTGCTGAGCCAGCCCCTCCCCCGAGGCGCACTGAGATGGATGAGACCAGGTGTGGTGGTGCACCCCTGTAATCCCAGCTCTTGGGAGGCTGTAAATAGGCAGATCAGTACAAGTGCGATCTAGTAGTGAGACCCTGAGCACCCTGTAGACCCTTACCTAAAAATACAAAACAAAAACAAAAAACAAATGTGTTTAGCAAACCAGAGTGGATACTGATGGGTAGGAGTCTGAAGACAGGGTACCCTTGAATGGAGGGCCCATCTAGCTAAAATGACATACAGTGCTCAGAGACATGGTGACTCTTCTAAAGCAATCGTCCAAATATATGGATATTACTGAACACCTTGGGAACACACATGAAAATGAAAACCAGCCTTCCTGGTAGCTCTCAGCTGGGCTCCCCATTGGGGAATTTAGGCCGAGACCAAGCCAAGCACTCGCTCCCTGTCAGAGCCTTTCTTCCCACCCAACCACCATCCTCGGCCACTTCCCTGGTCCTCATTGCTGACTGGAGTGGAGCCCCTGAGCGCTGCAGCTAGGTCATGTGCCCCTGCCTTGCCCATCAGAGAGGCTGCGGATTGGAACACCACGCTGTTCGTGTAAGTGCATTGCTGGTTGGCTGAAGTGAAACCTGTAAGGCTCCAGCCTGGCCTGACCCCCAGCCCCCGGGCACTGCTCTCCACAGAGAACTCAGCTCAGCCCTGGGGCCGTCCTTGGCAAACACAGGAAGGGAGATGAGCTGGGACAGGCAGGCTGCGGGGCCAGGGACATCGGGAGGCGCCTGAAAATCTACACAGATGCTTCAAGGACAAGGACTCGGCCCGCTGAGATGCAGATGCCCAGGGAGCTCTCTCCTGCCATGTTCGGTGGGGTCTTCCCACCTGACATTGGCTTTCTCTCCACACCTGTAAAGGGACACACTTCTCTGTCCAGTGCGGACGTGTCATCTCATTCTCTGCCTGCATCATAAATTCCAGGCCATGTTGCCTTTACACAAGCCTGGTGGTCTCTTCTGGCTCTCCCCACCCCCCTGTTATACACATCACAAAGCCTTCATTCCCACATGGCAGGCAGCCAATCACTGTGCAGTCCGCTGTTGGTCATGCATGTCTTCCAGTGTGGAGGTGCTTTTGTTGGTTCCTGCTCTTTTCTTCCCATGTACATTGTCTTTCTTGGTTCTTACCAAAATTTACTTGTTCTCAGGTCATGAAGAGTTGAGTATATGTGGTAAGCCCACATTTATCTATACTTACTCATAAAAGATGCAAATGCGTACATGAAACACATTATCAAAAACACGACACAATAATCATTGATAATGCTCAATGATATCATAGAAAACAAATTTTTTTTTTTTTTTTTTTTTTTTTTGTGGGACCAGGGTTCGAACTCATGACTTTGCACTTGCCCAGCAGGCACTTGTGCTTCGGAGCTATCTCCCCAGACCCAATAGAAAACAAATTTCACGATCAGCTAATAACATGACCGACAGTGTCCTTTTCCAAATCATTATGGATTTGAGGATGTCTGTCCAGGATCTGGTTAAAGGAAATAAATATCATGGAGTCTCTGGTAGGATTTTTTGTTTTGTTTTGGTACTGGTAAACCCAGTGGTAGAACACTTTTTATGTATAATTCCTGGAAGACACAATGATCCTGCATTGCAAGCGAAAGGTCCCAAGTTTGAACCCCTGTACCAAAAACAATCAAACAGAAATCCCCCGAAACAGTGGTCCCTAAGCTCCTCACAGGATTATGCAGATATCCCTGATAATTCCACATGTCCCAGGACTTCAAGTATGTGTTATCCATGGCACATGGGGAATCACCTGGACAAGAGGTTTTGTGTGAGTGAAAGGCTGGATTTATTTTGTCTGGGTACAGAATGAGAAGGTGAATGACTTCGGCAGGTGGCCAGAGAAGTTAGGTTTGATTATAATCCTGCACAATCTGGGAGGAACATTTTGGGTCAGTGCAGGTCCATAAACAATACAGGGCTTTCTGGCCCTGAGGAGATTGCATGTCCCGTCCTACGAGTTCTTTATGGTCATTGCTGGGTGGGCGTAGCATGGCTCTGCAGCGGTTTCCTGCTGTTTGGAGAGGTTGGCATGCTTGCTGAGAGGCCCTCTCTGAGGTCAGACATGGCGGTTTGGTGTTGCCAAGGAACAAGGGGCCACAGATTCCAGTCAAGATGGAATATTAGGGATCCCATTTATCACTCCACATGAAACAAATAAGGAAACAGACAAAATACATGAAACAAAGGTTGTTAGGACTCAAGGTCGTGAGTCAGAGATGCAGGGGTCCATGGGAGAGGAGGTGTGAGCTGAGGAGTATCCCAGCTTCCTGCCTGGCCAGCTCCTGACAGTGGCACAGAGCGGGCAGAGGAAGCCCAGAGTTTTGTGGAGCAGACAGAAGTGGGAATCTGGGGAAGACAAGGCCACTAGAATTCTTAAAACTGTCCCTGAGAGTTGACGAGGGAAAGAGCTGTGAGTCTTTTGCTGAGTTCGGGTCAGCAGGTGAGGTGAGAACTGGGATGGAACCAGCTTCTTCTGCTGCAAGTTCAGAGCAAACTCTGAGTGACTTTAGCTTAACCGGGTAATTTTAAAATGTCATTTTCTGGAGCTGGGGAGATAGCTCTGTGGCACAAGTACCTACCTGGCAAGTGCAAGGTCATGAGTTTGAACCATGCCCCCCCCCCGCCCTGCCCGCCAAAATATTACTTTCTTCTTGACAAACAAAGACAAGCTAATAATAAGATCTTAAGTGTCTGCCTGGCAAGTGAGAGGTTGTGAGTTCAAACCCCAGTCCCTCCATAAATAAATAAACAAGGCCTCCTTTTGCACTGGCTGCTAGGAAGACCAAAACCATGCAAAGTCCCCTCAACCAGTATTGCACCACTAGGTCCACACCAGGCTATCAGTCTCACTTTGTTGTCCTTGTTTCCCTTCATCCTAGTTCTCTGAAACATGAAAAGCATAGTTTTGAAAATTACCTTTGGGAATAAGGTATAAACAAACAGAGGAACTTTATGAAAGATTGATGTTCCCTTACATATAAAATGCTTTCAATAATATTACCAACATCCACTCTGCTTCCAGGACACAGGGTCCAGACTCAAAGCTAAGAACAGGTTGGGGGATGAGACAAAAACGTGGGCTGGGTAAAGGTCGGAGATGGAGTCAGGATAGGACAGTGGTCAGGGATGAGACTCGGAACTCTATTGGACGGGTCGAGGGACTGGGGAAGCCATGTCCACTGAGAATATGTTAGACCCATTTGTTTATCTTCAAAAAGAGAAAACTTTGCTTAGAGTGGACTATGGGAAGGATGGAATTAGAAAATCAAAGGATGCTAGGCCAGGGGAGAGTTCCCGAAGCACAGGCCAGGTGAGCAGCTCCCTAACAACTGCACGCGAAGTGCAAAGGGAAAAGCAGCGACTTTACAGCGGAGGAAACCAGCAGCCACCAACCAGGAGCGAAGACGGCATCTGTAGCGATGGCACTTGGACAGCACGCGCCTGGTGCTGCAAAACTCTCCATGTGAAACTGTACCGCAGAGCTGCTGTTCACACCAGGTGACCTGGAACTAATCATGAGGAAGCCCTGGGCTGACCTTAGCATGGAATATTCTCATTCACCAAATGGGACTAAGTCAATCAAGACAAAGGTGGGCAGAGGAACTGGTGCACGAGATGTGGCAGCCGAATGGAATCTCTCACGATCCTGGGTGGAGCCCTGGAGAAATAGACAATTCCAACCACCGGCTCTGCCATACTGCACATCTCTAGGTAAGTGATGAAATTTGACTATGAATCGCAGATGACGCAATAGCCATTTGTCAGTGCAGTATTCTCTGATTGGATCAGTTATACTGTGATTATGTAATAGATTGTCCTTGTTTTCAGGAAATACACATTAAAGTATTTAGGGGTAAAGAAGCAAGTTTCCAACTGCTCAAAGAGCTTGTGAGTGCGTGTGTGCACACATGTGTATAGAGGAAGATGGGGAAGAGACGGAGAAAGAGACATCTGGCAAAATGCAAAGGACGATAAATTCACATAAGTGGAACTGAGAATTCCTTATACTGTCCCTTTACTTTTTTCTTAAAATACACTGAGGGGCTGGGAAGATAGCTCGGCAGTTTAAGCACCTGCCTGCCAAATGCAAGGACCTAGGTTCAATCCCTGGTATTACATGCACTTCTGGCACTGACACCAGGCGTGGTGGCTTACACCTGTAACCCCAACCCTGGGGGGCTGAGACAGGAGGATCACTGTGAGTCTGGACTGTATAGCAAGACCCTGAATCAAAAACAAACAGGGATCAGGTTCAAACCCTGGCATGCCATGCAGACCCCGTCTCCGTGGTGTACTGTGCTGGTGACTGAAACTGGACATGGTGGCATGTGCCTGTAATTCAGCACCTGGAAGGCTGAAAACAGGAGGATCATTATGAATCTGTGTCACAACAGCCTGTATTAAATACATAAGAAACAATAAAAAATACATAAAATACATTGAGATGGTACCAAGCTGAAAGTCAAACAGCAGCCAGGCATAGTGCTAACATACCTGTAATCTCAGCACTGTGGAAGGCTGAGACATGAGAACAGCCAGCTTAAGCCCAGACTACACAACTTAGTAAGACCCTTTTCTCAAAATAATTTTTTTTTAAAAAGGGGCTAGGGGTACAGCGTGGTGCAAAGTTCCTGAGTTCAACCCTCACTACCACAGAAAAGCCAAATTATTTTCTGGTCATAGGATAAGTATACATAGACAATGCTTTAAAGCCTCAAGATGGACCTACTCAATGAATACCACCAGATCCTTCTCTCCTGACCAAGGTTAATCCTTAGCTTGCCTGTGGGAACTCAAGTCTTCAATCCAAAGACCAGATTAATCATTGGTGTGTTCTGCTATGCTGAGCTTGCCTTCCCAGTGAGGAAGCGGCAAGGAGGTGGGGTGTCAGAGGGGCTCTGAGTCAAGCTGAGTTTCAAGAGTCAAGCTGCAGAACCAAAATTTGAGACACAGCTTCAGCTACACCACTTACTTATTTTTCTTTTATTAAAAAAAAAAAAAAAAAAAAAGTTGGTGAAAGAAGGGCCAGCAAGATAGCTTAGTGGACTAAGCACCTGCTTAGGCAAGCGCAGGAATTGCAGTTCGATTCCTGGCTCCACACGCCATGCCAGCCCTGCCTGCAGGCACGCAGAGCCAGTGGAGACCAGTTGTGGTGGTGTACACCAGTAGTCCCAGCGCTCGGGAGGCTCAGACAGGAGGACCACTCTGAGTCTGAGCTGAATAGTGAGATCCTGTACCAAGTACATAAAAATAAAAAATAAATTTAAAAAATAAGAGTAAATTTTTTTTTTTTTTTTTTTTTTTTTTTTTTTTTTTTTGAGACAGGGTCTCGCTATGCAGTTGAAGCTGGCCTTGAGCTCACTTTTGTAGCCCAGGCTGGTCTCAAACTCGCACCAATCCTCCTGCTTCAGCCTCCCGAGTGCTGGGATTACAGGTGTGAGCCACCACACCCAGCTAATAAGAGTAAAATTGGTGAAAGAATTTTAATGTGGGGTCTAAGATAGTTTTTGCATCCTACTAACAGAAAAAGCTTCACACCTTCAAACTAATGAAGTATGTTCTTCTGGCCACGAAATGGCACTGTGAAGAACACTTTCTTTTCCTGTGTTCTTTCATGCAATCATACAGTAGACTAGGGTTTTTTTTTTTTGTGGAACTGGGATTCAAACTCACAACCTTGCACTTGCCAGGCAGGCACTTGTGCCACAAAGCTATCTCCCTGGCCCTGACTTTTCTTTCTTTTTGGTGGTTACCTGGGATTGAACTCAGGACCCTGCACTTGCTAGGCAAGCATATTCCCCGACCCCGCTTTTTTTTCTTAAACCATTTCCCCCCTAAAACTACTAGGTAAAACTCCCCTGCCCTTTGTTTGAGTGGTCCTCAGGATAAGAGGACGCTACCCAAGTGACCCAACTGGAAGTGGGGAAAGCTTGCCAGCAGGCCTCAGGATTCATGCACCGGGACTAATGTGTCAGACATCCACAAGGTTGTGGAGCAGGACCACGCCCTTGACAAATACGTGCTTCCACTTTGCAGCACAATGGAGGCGCAGGGCCACATTCTTGGACTCACCAGCTCTTCCACACCTTTATCACGCAGAACCATCCAGCTTTCTCGAACAGGAGCTCAGTCTACTGAAGACCAGTCCAGGGTGACCTGGGAGGCAGTGCCTTCTCATCATGGGCTCCATTTATGTTCTGAACCATCCAACATGGCGCTTTCTTCCAAAGCCAGTTAAGATGTGTGACTGTGCTATCCAAAATGGTAGCCATTACTCACATGGTGCCATCTGACAGAATTGAAGAGATATGGCTCCTAGCTGAGTGTGGTGGCGCACACCTGTAATACTAGGATTTGGGTGGCGGAGGCAGGAAGGTGGTTGTGAGTTAAGGCTAGCCTGAGCTACGGTAGGCCAACCTGCACTACACAGTGAGACCCAGTCTCTAAATAAATAAATAAATAAACAGACCAACCCAAAATCAACAAACCAAAATACCCACAAGTAAAAGCTCAGTTCAGTTCCTTATGCTGGCCACGTTTGAAGTGCTCTGTAGCACAAGGGGGCTAATTGTTATCCTATAGGACAGCATTAGAGTTCTGTTGGACTGTGTTGGTATGCAGAAGGGCAGGTCCCACACATAAAGATGCTGCTTTCTATTCTCAGGACTCCTAGTTTAGAAAGTTCCACGTTTAAAGAAGGAATACAATACTGTAGTTCGAGCAGGATGGAACACTGCCAGGAGGCCATCTGGGGCTTCTTGTTCCTCCTGGGCAAATAGATTTTTAAAAGGTTATGGTATTGATTCATATTAGTAAAATCTAAATTTTGCTATGCATGTGAATCTCTTCTCAGAAGGTGACAGTACCCAGTCTATTTTTCACTCATACGGTGTTGACCATGAATTAATACTTGTGGCTCTGTCCAGGATCTCCTCACTCTGTGACTCAGACTTCACTCGGTGTCCCCAGCACGGAATGATCCCAAGCTCGTGACAGACGGATAGGAGATGGGAGAACCACAGGATTAGCATCAGGAGTCTCCTAAGGTCACTTTTTTTGACTAAAGCAAACCACATGGCCAGCCTGATGGACAGCCTGATGGACTGTGGGATTGTGCACAATCTCCCACAAGCAGTGAGTGGCCTTTAGTTCCAAGAAGTATTTTTGAATTTTTTGCCAAGGTGTATTTTAAATAAAACATAACAGGTGGAATGGCTGACCCAGACCAGGAAGGGGAAACTGTTCCTGATACCAGTAGTCATATGCACACATCTAAATTTTCAGGTCCTTTATTTTATTCCTTCCCTAGCTGCCCACAAGTCTACAGCTGGTCATCATCTAGTAAGTGTCACCAAAAGACAAGACAAGATCATAACAGAACTAAGAAGTTGGCTGCACAGCAGAATCCTGGACCTCAGAGAGTAATATACAACATGGTGCATTTTCTCTCTCTGGGGACAAAATGTCCCCATGTGAGGCAAGAGGATTTGGGAAGATGGCGAAAGATGTAGAGGTGAACACCAAGGAACCCACGAGTGTATTAAGGCCAACAGTTGCCCCAAATTGTTGCCCAGTGCTCATTCTCCCTTCCTAACTGCATGGATTTCCTCTGGGAGGTCTCTCCAGCATTACGTCATGCTTGGTGCTTTGCTGGACTTGGGTGTCTGTGTCCCTGTGGAAGCCAAGCATCTTGACTTTCCCCTAATTGCCTGGCCTCCATCCATTGCCAACCTATTTACTCGGCCTTCAAATGCATTTACTAGAGATCTCCTCATGTGCTTATGTGAGCTGGACTCAGAACGGGCACCGTGCTGAGCATCCCACGCACACTGTCTTAGCAGCTCTCAACAGCCTTCTACCATACTTCTGGGAAAGATGATATGTAAAAGTTAACTGCGGGTAAGCAACAATCCCAGAGCCTATTTGTTACAACTAATTAGGAAGTTTACATGGGAACACAGAAGCCATTATGATAGGAATCGAGGTGAGCTTCCTGGGCCAGGTGACAGGAAGAGGTGAATCAGCAGTCCGCACGCTTCCCGTCTCCTATTTGGCTCAGTGCTGGAGAGCAGGAAGAAACAGCTCAACCCTCTGTCATAAAGCTGGCGACCTCTTCAACAAATGGTGCTGGGAAAATGGAGCCTGTCTGCCAGGGGATGAATCTGTATTCCTACCTTACATCACATATGTATACAAATATAAACTAAAGCTAGATCACAGGTTTAAATTTTAGAGCTAAAACCATGTAAACCTTAAAATACAGGTGAAAGTATTCAGAACTTTGCATGAGGCATGGATAATTCCTACAAGCATGATGTCAAAGCATAGATAGGAAAAACAACCAAACAAAGCCGGGCATGGTGGTGCACGCCTGTGATCCCAGCACTTGGGAGGCTGAGGCAGGAGGATCAGTGCAAGTTTGAGACCAGCCTGGGCTACAAAAGTGATCTCAAGGTCAGCCTGAACTGCATAGCAAGACCCTGTCTCAAAAAGACAAAAAAAAAAAAAAAA